>JAHWFP010266522.1:1598-19379 GCA_023313725.1 Lithobius niger | reverse complement strand
CATCATCTTTAAACAATTGCAGCTAAAGAATTTTGATTAGCTTTGATGAACAGTACACATCGCAACCTCTCCAAAGAGTCGTAAGTTTGTCTATCTAGGGTTATTAGATAGCTCGTTGGAGCACTTAGAATCGAAAATCACTAATTATAGACAAGTAGCGTATGCAAAATTAAGTGTAATTTTGTTAAAATACAATTTTTGAGGTCAAGGGTTGTTTTTACGTAAAACTTGTGTATCACATTTCCAATCCAGAATTGTGTGCTGAAAATTTTCATTGAACATTATGCTTTCGATTTGTTGACGGTTAAAGAATTACAGACGTTGATTGCATTGCAGTGCAGCCTACCCTACAATACGTCATATAGACGGCGTCACTCATTATGACGTAACTTTTTCACTATTGCAGATAGAGGGGTAGGGTTTGAACCGTTTTATAGCTCATATAATGGTCTTCAAAAGACATAGGGAGTGTTAATGCCGTTCAGACCCGTCATTGCCCTGCACTGAAGCCACATGTACAAAACATGTAAAAAAAATGGAAAATACGTCAAAACTCTATAGAGGACGTAACTTTTTACCTATTGTAGGTAGAAGGATACGGTTTGCGTCATTCTTTAGCTTATGTAAAGGGCTTCAAAAGTAATGGGGACTATTAAAGTCCTCAGACTCATATTAAGCCCATAGTACTCCCATACGTCCAAAATACGTCATAAAGACGTAAAAAAAACATTATGATTAGTGGACTGACAGTGGTAGACTTTATTCCATCGTGTTTAGCGCATTTTTCCAGTCCAGAATAAGTTGGCTCCAATTCTGTTGCAATTAGTTCTAGGTTGAGCTATACTTTGGCATAATTTGACTGGACTACTACCAAACACCCAGGAAGCCAAACACAGTAACTGTAACAACTCGAAAGCTTTCATGCGCCATAGTGTACACTTTCAACATCCACACACTGCAGGCAAGCCCACCCACAATACTGCAACAACAACCAAGCTCCAGCACAAGGAATTAACAGGTATAAACGATCACATTTACAAGCAAGGAAGCAAACAAACTTATTAATTTATTACGTAACTAATTTTTGAATATATTTGTTTATTCTTTGCTTGCAAATTTTTATGAAATACCATTGTTCTAGTTCATACGAAACTGGACGAAAAGTTTAATTTGTAAATTTTATCTTTCGTACTTGTTTAATTCCTTGTACTGGACCACCGTAACTAGATTGTTGTTGCAGTAGTGAGGGTGGGCTTGCCTACCAAACACAGGGCAAACTCGAATGTGGCCAAGTCAGTATGACAATTGAAAATGTGCTCTACGACGTACGAAAGCTTTGAGTATTAACCTCAAACAATCAAACAGCTTATTAGTGTCACATCTCTGATTATGACCATTTGAGGCTTCATTATAAACAACTAAACTTTACATATGGGATATACAGGGTGAGCTGATGCTTGGAAAATACCATCAAGCTATGTTTACTGTGGTGTGCGTACGACATTAAAAGTTCAAAAGATCACACTTCACCACAAAGAAATGAACAAAAAACCTGTTCACTTGAATTTTCGGTGGAATAATGCAGCGTCCACCTTCATCAGAAGAGTCCATGCAAAAACTAAACGAAACAAGGTTCATATTGGTTCAGGCTGTGTCAAAATTTGAACTTGAACTTGCCACATTTTCCATCGGACTACTCCAACAGAAAATACGGCAAGTCCAATTCTAATTTTGACACAGCCGGAAGCGATGTGAACCTTGTTTGGTTTGGTTTTTGTGTGGCCTCTTCTGATGGAGGTGGACGCTGCATTATTCCACCAAAAATGCACAGAATTTTGCAAAAGTGGACAGAATTTTTGTTCGTTTCTTTGTGGTGAAGTGTGATCATTGGGACATCAATTTCAAATTTCTGTGAACACTGCACTCTAAAAGCAGTACGCTAACAAAATTTGTGTGCCAACGAGAGCGAAGTTTAGTACAGCTGTGTGAATGGTCAGTTAACAAAAAGTTGGTATTAAATTTCACGCCAGGCGTTTCTAACCAATTCTAGGCGCATTTTGGGTATTACTGTTCGAATGGCTTCAATAATTCCATGGTGCAGCTCAGCAACGGATTTAAGAGTCATAAAATTGCAGATGGTTACACCCCTGCCGCCCCCCCCCCCCCAAAAAAAAATCGAGGGCGTTCAAATCTGGCTGACAAGTAAACAAATGAAGGCATCGGACAGCGACACTGACAGCTAGCTAAAGTCACCGCTAAGACTGCACACCAGATAATACACAACAGGATAATAATTGTTCAGGTTAAACAGATTTGGATAGTACTAGTTTTGGTGCAGGGCGGTTAAACGTCTTCGTTCTGGACCACTAGTACAGGCTGCAACAATGAATCTCAATGTGTTTACATCGGAGAGGCCGACTTGCAATTCAATAATATACCATTTCATTAGTGGTCAAGATAACAGGTACTGTAATCATGAATAAGTGGTTAAATTTTAACGAGTGATTGGCTTTTCTTGTTCTTGCCCAAAAGACCGTGCGACACTGTGATGGTATTACTGAGAACAAAGTCATCGAATGCCACCAACCAACAGCCACTTTGGATATAAGCACACAACTTCACTAACTATTTACTTCCTATAACGCAACACTGGGAATTAAAACTGTTATTAGCTTCACTCCCACATGCTCGGCTGATTCCACTCTCTAAGTAACCATCAGGAAGAAAAAAATCGGTCGCTAGTTTTTATATATGGTAGGCCTATGTATCTAAATTACTTCCAACAGAGTGGAAATTCTCCATATTTCGCTTACTTCCACACTCCAGATAGTTCCTTATCTACCTAATTTTCGACTGCAGCCTGCAGTAAGGTAAGGTAAGTTTAATTAAACTGTTTTAATTTTACCGTCTTCAGCCGTCTGGTGTGCGGCGCCACCAAAGCCAGAGCGACCCGGGGTGGGGGGAAAGAGGGGGTGGGGAGGTTACTCTACACTCTGAAGACGATGTGTCGTGTACCTTCTCAGCCTCCACACGAGTTGTGTACTGGCAGTACACAGTCTGTGCAATGACAGTACACGTTCTCGTCACAGCTTGTGTACTACCAGTACACAAATTGTGTACTCTCAGTACACTTCGTCTTCACAGTGTACTCTAAGATCCCCTGAATCAAAGGAGAAAAAAATTAAAACGGAGCATTCTTCAGGCTCTTCGAAGGTAAGTTTATCTTCTGTTTACATTCTTCATTGTGTACACAATCGCCATCAGAGTTTGAAATCGCCATCCGAGCTTGAAATCGCCGCTTCGCGTAGCCTCTCGAATTTAGAAGGCCCTTTGTCACTGCCAAGCCTCACGTCTTCAGTACGCCGTTCCCAACCTCTCAGTTTCCATTTTGCATCAGTTGTTTTCTCAGGTCGACTCCGATTAGGTTAGACACTTGAGGGGAAGAAGGGCCCTGAATTTCCACTCTGCTGGAAGTAAATTTGATGCAGTGTTCCACAATAATGAGCGTCAACGTTACGGACTTTTTTTGTGGTATGTATCTACTGGTGGCTGAAATGAAAGGACTTCCCTGTCACACGGTTAGGTGGAAAAACTACCTCAAATTTCACAAACCGTTGTTTGTCATGCATGCACAAATTTAAAAGCCAGTTGGTGTAGTAGAGAATTTTCAAAAACCAAAAGGAACACATATAACGCATCATACTATCACATGGGATAAGTTTTTTTTCTCCAACACTAACTGTCCAGTCCCTGCATTGTAACAAACCAAAATTAGAACTGGCTAAGCAAGCAAAACAACATATGCAAATTTCCACATGCAACAAATGAGGGTATTTTACAAAGTAAAATTCTATTACACAGTTTCTGTCCGGTTGATCCAGAGAATGCAATACCAAGCACCAACTAAACTGAAACAAGCCACTGCCATGTTTTAAAAATCACGTCGTACCAGAAGACTTAATTTTGGAGTCTGCCCACCATAGAACACCATAAACGTCTGGCAATAAACTTACCATGCAAATACTCCATTCTTTTTCGGCTATCATTCCTTGTGCAGCCTCCCGCTCCAACACCAACTGGAAGTGACGTTGCCACAACTGGAATTTTTAATTTTGTGCGATCATACCAAACAATGGGTATTTTTCCCCACCTAACTATGTGACATTATGCACTCATCAGAGGCAGACTGGCCCGGGTCCCAGGATCCTAAATAGGACCAGCGACCCAGGCCGTCGGCGCCCCTCCCCTGTATCAGCCACGGCCAGCCCGATCCTTAATAAAAAAAGAAGTCTCTAAAAAAATACTGATTTTGTCGAGTTATATAATTTTTAGAATGTAAATTGAATTCTAAAACCTTCCGTACAGCATCGGAGTATTCCTAGTGCAGGCAGATAGATATCGTTATTATGAAACTGTTTTAATTTTACCCTCTTCAGCCGTCTGGTGCGCGGCGCCACCAGAGCCAGAGTGACCCGGGGTGGGGGGAAAGAGGGAGTGGGGAGGTTACTCTACACTCTGAAGACGATGTGTCGTGTACCTTCTCAGCCTCCACACGAGTTGTGTACTGGCAGTACACAGTATGTGCAATGACAGTACACATTCTCGTCACAGCTTGTGTACTCTCAGTACACTTCGTCTTCACAGTGTACTCTAAGATCCCCTGAATCAAAGGAGAAAAAAATTAAAATGGAGCATGTCGATTTCAAATGTGGAAACTTTTCTCCGAAACACCTCAAGTTGTTTTTGACAAAACTAAGAAGTAAAAGGTTTTGCCATTTTTTCATCTTTCAACGCTTTTCATTTTTTGAAAACTGGATGGAGCATGTAGTTGCTTTAAAAATGTGGAAATTTTTTTGCAATAAAACCTCTAGGCCTAGACGTTTGGGATAAAACTGAGCAAAACATTTCACTATTTTTCACCCTTCAATAGCCCATTTAAAAAAAAATTTTCTGCCTCTGGCAAGGGAGGGGTGAGCCCTTACCTACTGCTCATGCTTGCACATCGTAGTTATTCGTCATTCATTATAGCCTAAAATGTACACTTAAGACCAGCTTTAATCGTTAATGGCTAGCTACGGGCCTGTTTACATAATTCTAAACTATACTCTGTTAAATTTAATTTGGTAAGAAAACCCCCAAAAAACATGATGCAGTCACAATTAAGTTTTTACGAAACCTGGCGTTCTGAAAACCAAAGAATAATCACCGAAATTTGCTTGACAATTTGTTGCTCTTTAATGCTTGCTGGAGGCCAGAAACGGCACTAAAATAGCATAAAATGCATCAGCTTCCCACTGGCTGGATTTTCCGGAGCCAATGTGAATTTCATAAATCATTCAGAACTGTCGAAAATTTGCAATTGAACGTGGAATAATATAAAACCAACATGACCACGCAAGAAAAATACGCAAGAAAAAGAATAAAATAAAGGCACCAGATGTACCATTCAGAGAAACGGTTTTTACCTGAATAGCTCCTACCTAAGTGTTAAGGTTTATTATACAAATGGTTTATTAAGGTGTTAAGGTTTATTTCAGATAATGGTTATAATAAAAATGGCAACTCACCTTAGGTGTGAGGGGCCTAGGAGAGTCAAAAGAACTATCTTCCAACTCTTTGACTGGGCTATGGCGGTGTATGCCTTCAAATCTTTTCTTTAACGCAATAGCAAGGAGAGCTGAAGGGTCATTTGGGTCATTCTGCACAGGACGGTTTCGGAAAGGTGTGCCTCCAGGCGACCTAAAGAAATCAAGGAATGTCAACAAACAAAACTAGACAATTACTGGCTACGACTAGCTAACACTTTACAAGCACAGAGACAACACACTAAATGAACCAAGCATTGGAGTGTTGGTGGTAAATAAACTATCAATATCAACTAGGAAATTACTACAGCATCGATTTTCACAAAGACTAAATTTGCAGAATCCATGTATACTAATTACAATTCAATGCTTTTTTTCAATGATAGTCAAGTCTATCATTTATACTTTCTAAGGGTCAAATGCTGGGCCCCTCCTCAACAAGTACACAATTTTGGTGACAAAGATGTTCTCAAACAAGAAAACAATATCTTGTTCCTTTTGGGCCCCCTGATCATGAATTTTGGCCCCCCCCCCCTCGAACCCTTTGCACCACAGACTTTAGTCCTGGCAAAATATTTATTTTAGGCCTGATGCGCAGATGGTTAATGGTATGGTAATGAAATTTTGCATGGTATGTAGGCGAATGGGGGGCCACTAACCATACCTAACTCTTTTTATAGCAACTTATACCACTTCCCCCTTCCCCCTTTGTAACACCACTGTAACACCTTGCATAACCCCATACCTAAAAATATGTAACATTTTCGACCCACCTCCCCCAAATGTATACTTTTTTTAATAAATTTGTTTTCATAAGCTGTAGGCTACTTAGTATCATGTGACGTAAACAGTGATTTAAAAAAATAATAAAAAACCTCAAGGTGTAAACAGACATCACAAAAAAAATTTAGCTTATAGAATTTAGTGAAGAAATTTAGAAAAAGTTAGGGAAAAATTATTTATAAAAAATGTGTGTGTCAACATAGCACTTCGTCATATAACCCCCTCCACCATCATAAAAGAAGATAACACATTTGCTCAGTCCACCCCTCCCCTCCAAGCGTTATGTAATTCGTTATGTAAAATGTTCCCCAGTAGGCTTACATACTTTGAGGACCACTGGATCTTATTTTACTCTCCTCGTTTGGCAGGGAAGCCACTGTCAGCAACACAGAATGATGCGTGCAATTTCCATAATTCCTACACTAGCCTACGGAACTCTGTTCTGTTTTTTTCAATGGCCATGGCATGCCAAGGTCTACAAGTTTCTAATCTACACTATGGTTCTACGAAGCATGGTTAAAAAGTTAGCAACATGATGACCTTGAAAATCTGCTTCAAGGGCAGTGATCAACGCCTAATTAGTGAGCCTACATTCCATGCCAGGTTTCATTGCCCTAGCATTAACCACTTGTGATTGCCAGGGATGACCCTTTCCTTTCTGCCCCACCCTGTATAAACTGTATTGAAGTCCATCTCAAATTCTACCTTGAAGGGGAAAGAAAATTATCCGTGCCCCCAGAAAATCTGGGATCACCCTGTATACAACTGCTTTTAATTGGGAATAATCTAGTTCGATTTATTTTGCAGTACACTTAATTCTCAGACATACTCAATGTTTTGACGACATTGAAAGAGAAACAAGTTGAAACTGATCATATGATTGGCATATGGGGTTGAAAGACACAACGAAATTGCTTTTAGGCAACTTCTCGTTGAACATTAACTTCTATCAATTTACCTTAATAATAATTAAATACCCCATTAATTTCATACAGTAGTCGACTCGAAAACCTCAAAACCACAAATAGGGCACAGATGACGTACATGGCAAACTGAAAGGAATCGCACAATGTGTTCAAAACTAATAGTGGATAGACAGCCAGACACCATGACAAGTAGGGATGAGTCAATATGAGTTTTTGCCGATCCGATACCAATGAAGGGTAAACCGATAAGAACCGACAATCGACAATAATAATAAAAAAAAAAATTTTTATTTCTATGCAAATGCAACTTCAGTTTCTGGCTTTGCATGGATTCCAACTGTTGAGATTATCCAAAAAGTTCTTTGTAGCAATAATAGCATTGTTACTTATATTCCTACTTATGGATTCAGTATTTTCATAGCCTAGTTAGATTTTAAGTTGGTCGTTGTAAAACTAGAGCCTCAGAACCATCACATGCTACATTTTCATTACAAATTGTGCTAATAGCTTTGATTTTCTTACTTGGTTGTTGCCTTTGCGGCACTTTGTGTCAGTTTTGTGGGGAAAACAGTTATGGTTCTTGGCGTAACGAATATCTGTATCGCAAGCCTTACAGTTGTCCAATACCGATATGGCAAAAATACCGATTATACCGATACCGATGTCAATATCGGACTATTTCTAATGGCAAATTCTGCTGCTCTGCTTCGCATAGCACATCACTAAAAACGTGCCCGCACCACGGAAATAGTGTCTTAAGTTTTAATGTAGCTCTACATACCTGGCTATTGGTCGCAGCTTCACTTTGTCCATCCCTTTTAAAATGTCAGCCATGCATGGCATATTAGCGTTCAGAGGGGTCCTCGCACCTGTTCCAGTCTTTGTCTGTGTACACTTGTTCTACAATAAAACAACAAAGAATTTTGGAACGAGTTCCAATGGGATGATTCAAGTCAATGAAATGCTGCGAAACAATCATACTCGTAATTGTTAAGAAACATTCTCTCTAGCATCCGTGTGGGAGCAGTTAACAGATTCAACTAACAACCAGCATCTTTCAACATACATTAGTCTCAATTAGGCTATTTACCTGGTGTATAAGTGCTTTCAAATTACTGAGCGGCTGATTAGGGCTGATGAGTAATGGCAGCGGTGGAGGCGGGGGAGGAGGGGGTGGTGGTGGCGGTGGTGGGATACCACCTGAGGAACTGGAACATACCACTGCACAAACAAAAATTCAAGTATTTTACAAAAACTGAAAATATTTTACCTAGACCATAAGGAAGAAGCCACGCAACAGAACCGTGGCAGCTCACATCAATTCAAACTGACGTTGCTTAGCGGAGTTAAAATTTACCGCAAACAATTTGTCAAATGAACATTTTAATTACTGCATGACTTTCACAATTAATTTTGCCAATTAAGGCTGTAGTACTGAATACATAAAATGCCGGGTACAGCTGGCTGATTTTTGTTTCTTTGCCCAACCTAAAATATACTTTACCTATATTTTAGTATTCTTGTCTTCGAATGTTCTTTCCCTAAAGAAGTGAAAGTGAATCGACGGCTAGCTCCGTAACTCCAGTGTGCATGCGCCAGCACACCCCTCCTATATAAGCGCTGAGGCGCAAACGTGCTTCATCTTTCATTCCTCTCAATATGTTAGCTGGTGCTCGAGAGGGGAGATAGGGTGGGTACAGGTGATGTATATTTCCGGTTTGGCTTAATAGAAACAAAAATAAGCCGGTTGCACCTGGGATTTTAAAGTTTCTTGTTGCCGCCAAATATACATTACTTATATTTTAGCATTATAGTAGACCACGTCTGACCTGGCGGTGGGTATACCATCTGACGAGTAACCCAGGGTGACGAGCTAGCTTCGCCGGAGTCACGGACGAGAAAGGAAAAATTTTGATACCAAAGTCGTACAAGAGAACGTTTGACAGAAAGAGACTGAGAAACGTTCCATGGGGAAGGGTTGTCTTCCAAGGTCAGGGATGACCTGAAGAATGGGAAGAATCTGTCGTCTCCCGAAGTAGATACAGGTGGCGACGGATGCAAAGGAAGAAGGGTTGTAATCCACCAAGGCTGTGATTCCCAACTTGACATCAGAAGATACCGAAGGGTGGGTGCTGGGGGAACGTCCGGGAACACCAGCAAGTATTTTTAGCTTAGTACGCGAACCAATCTTGAAGATGTCAATTCCGAATGCCCATATTGCCAAATGCATGGTGAGGCTGCAGCGGTGCAGTCCTGCATTACTGACTAGTGAGCTGGAATGCAGTTACGAGGAACCGAGGGCCATAACCTTTAAGTCGACTCCTATCTTATTGAAGCGAAAGTTCATGGCTGAGCTTGTCTTGTAGTTACGAGTGGTACCAGTCGTACGAATGACGGGCCGGATGGCTACATATGCGGTCCTGCGAAGGTTGTAGGTGACAGGAGATGGCCACGTCGGCTGTGGCGAAAGGAGATCGCAGTTGATGTCTTGGTAGTTTGCAGACGCAACCGGCGATGGTCCAACCTTGGCTGAAGCCGAAAGGTGAGAAGGACCGACAAAGGTGAATATGTGGGGCCAAGATAGACTCCAGTCTGAAAGCATAGCAGCAAGGAATGAGAAGACGGTGACCCAGGTTCCTCGATATAAAAGGGTCTGTAGCATAATGTTATGGTTGTAAGAGAAAGGGGCGAACACCAACGAAGAACACTTGGCTGTCGAGCGACAGTTCCTGCATGTCAAGGACCCTGTCTTGAGAGTGGATCACTGTTGCAATGCCGAAAGTTGGTGAAGGTATTACTGGTGCGACGGCGCCGTGAGTCGACATAGACGGAACCTTTTTGTCTGATTATCCAGGGTCGAGGGGAAATGTTGTGGTGACAGGACCTCCCGTTACAACCCCTGGAGGAGCTACAAATGGAAGAAAGCGATGAGAAGCGCGAGGCGTTGCTGAATCCTAGACGAAATCGGGGCATTACCGTAAGCAGGCTTACAGGATGGTGACAGGTGACAGTACTGGAGGAGTCCGAATCTGCTGAACACTGGAAGGCAGTGGAGAACGTATCCAGAACGTAGAGTTGGCCAAGTCTAAATCGAAGCGATGCATGGGGTCCGCCTGACGCAGAAGTGACGTTTCAGCAGCAATATTGATACACGGAACGTGAAGTGCGGCCGAGACAGAGACAGAGAGCCTGTTCACACCAAGATGCATCGGAGAAGTTAAAAGAAAGGCGTTGTGCACAGAGTTCAGGCTGTTGTCGAACCCAAGAGGTGAGGAAGGCGTACTGGGTGGCATAGTTAGCCCGTACGGTAGAGCAGCTACTGATGCTGGAGAAAGGGCAGTTGCTGGGGTGCTATCGCAGGCCTGGGCAGAACAGCAATGGTGGCCGACAGCCTGGTCGACCCTAATAAGACTGCTGGAGATCCTGATGACAAGCTTCCGGAACAGGTGGAATAAATTGTTAGTCCTGTGGTACAGGCAGACCTGGTGAAGGTCGATTCTGTGCGAGAGCGTGACAAGAAGAACGACAGTAGGCATGAGCTGGAACAAGCAGCCGAAAAGGGAAAGAGGCGTCGACCCAAGCGGGCTATTCTGGTGATGAGCAGTGTAGATGATGCCATTGACAGGGAAGCGAAATGTCGGTGATGGCGATAGTTGTTCAGAAAACCATGACCAGGATTGTTGGACGAGAGCTGTAGCGTTGACGCCTTGTCTAACAACACAATAATTGGAAAACGAAGGTACGTGCGAAGGGTTGCTCCTGAAGATGCTGCAACCCAGGCCAGGGTAACGGCTGTGAAGGCGTGCTGGGTGGCAAAAGATAGGAAGAGAACAATGGGACATGCGAAAGGTGTCCGCTGTGGAAGCTACCGCAACCCAGGTAAGGGCAAGACCTGCGTCGTAAAGACAGTGAAGGTTTTGACGATCGTAATATGTAGTGAAGGAAGGGCGAATAGCGGTCCTCTGTTAGGGAGCCCCAATCGGCGTGCCCAAGAGACTTTGTAGTGCTGTTGTTGAGAGCACGTCTACAAATGTTGACGGAAAGCAGGGCAGTGCGCCTGTATAGTGGATATGCGTAAGAAGACGGTGACAGGATACCAGAACGACAGGCGATAGATCGATGAAAGTGAAGGGGTGAGCAGGCCGAGGGCAGCTGGAGAAAGGTTACTCGGGAGGAAGACCCTTCCAAGCGCTGTGATCGCACCGCTACTGCCGCTGGATTTTGTGAAGGACATAATGTTGAAAGTGACGGCACTGTCATTGTC
Source organism: Lithobius niger (assembly GCA_023313725.1). NCBI lineage: Eukaryota > Metazoa > Arthropoda > Chilopoda > Lithobiomorpha > Lithobiidae > Lithobius > Lithobius niger. The sequence goes on along the minus strand of JAHWFP010266522.1, from coordinate 7,821 downwards.
AAAACGAGCAAATTGAAAGCAGTTATGAACTAGTGGCCCTCCGGAAAAGAGCCTTCGCGGAGGTGACATAATAAGCTGCAGTTGGATCAAGGACGCAGAACAGCCAGTAAACGGGCACAGTCTGCGAAGGACAGCAAGCAGTTGAAGGCGACAGTTCCGAAGAGATGCAAACAACAGACAGGGAACGAAAGTCAGAAAAGGACAACAGTCCAAAAGAGCTGCAAGTGACAGGCAGCGAAAGACAGCAGGTAGCGATGGGTGGTAGGTAGTCCATTAGAGCCAATTGTTGACTTGACTAGATACGACATGACCTGAAGTGACTTGACATGAACTGACTTGGCTTGGCAGTACATGTTGATTCAGCTTGGAGCAAGCGTCTTCGACTGTGCAAGTCCGATCTGCAGAGCGAATAGGCCAGGGGGTGAAGCAAGAGCAGGAGAATGACAGAAGCAGTTCCAGTGGTGCTGAAGAACGTGCCAAGATGGACAAATGACAGACGAAGAAGCGGCCTTCCGGCAATATCCTGTCAAAGGGATCTGTAGATCCTATCCTGTCGTTGCTGGTTTGTCGAAGACAAGGGCCGACAGTTAGTAAATGACGACAGCAGCAAAGCACGACAGTCTAGAAGAGCTGCGAAGGTCAGGAACAACAGTCCAAAAGACCTGCGGAAGCGATCAGCAGCGAGGGATGAGAATCTTGTTTGTGAAGGGCATGCAGAGTGACAGCCCAGAAGAGGTGCAAAGTGATAGGCAGCGAAGGGCGACAGGTAGCGAAGGCGATAGTGTAGAAGAGATGCAACGACAGGAAAGAAGGATGGCAAACAAGAAGAGCTGCAACGACGGCCAGTGAAAGGCGACTGGCAGCAAGGGACAAATGACGAGGAGAGCTGCAACGACGACGACTGAAAGGCGACAGGCAGCTGCACAAGACGACAATCCAAAACGTGACAGTCAGAAGAAATGATGGACGGCTGGGCAGGAGCTCTGTCGTTCCATCGAGACTTGATCGGCCATTTCAAGGGCTTGAAGGCCGGAAGTGATGGTCACAACTTGACCGCATGGGATGGGAGACGACTTAACCACCCGTAGGGCCAATGTGAATTGATAGGAGCTTGGGCGACAGATGCGGTGGGGAGTCAGCAGGTGACAAGTACACCTGCAAAAGACAACAGGCCGCCAAAAAGCCTAATTTAATCCTGGTAATAAAGACGAAAGGCCTACGACAGATAGGACGGTGGAGAGGCCTTTCGTGGCACAGCCTTATCCTTCAAGGTACCCTTGGTCTTGGTATCACTGAAGACGCAACAATCTGTTGGTTGACAAAAGGCTAGGCAACAGGTTGGATCCAAGGCATCGAAGATGTGCACGGCGGGAAAGAACAAAAGGTGTCCCATGCTGCGGATGCCTGGAGAAGAAAGATGAAGCACGGTCACGCCTCGGCACTAATATAGGAGGGGTGCGCTGGCGCATGCGCACTGGGGGTACGGAGCTAGCCGCCGATTCACTTTCATTTCTCTAGAGAAGCCCCTTCGAAGACAAGAATGCTAAAATATACGTAATGATATTTTTTGCGGCAACTAGAAACCTATTTTGCAGCCAATCTAAACCTAACTGAAAAGTTCTTAAGTCGGCCAAAAGCTGACATACTGAACCAAGTATATGTTGATCCAATCAAAATAAGAGCTTAAAAAAAATGTGATAACTGGCTTTTTCAACTCGATACAGATACTTTAATATTCTGAGTGTTGGTATACGATTACCAATACTTTTTCAATTACTGATCCTTTCTCGATACCAATACTTTCACTATACCAATACTTTTTTTTGATATTGATACCTTTTTAAACGAAGTAGTTGGAATGACTTCCTTTGTTCCTTAATTATAATTAAACTTCAGACAAAAATATTTCCGATGCCAATAATGTTAAGCTGAACTCAGGGGCATACTGAGAGGGCCATTTAGGCCCGGGAAATGGTTAATGTAGGCTGCTCTCTTGTGGCATTTCGCAGAAATTAGTCGTAAAAAAAATTTCAGTAGGCCTCCGACAGGCCCTCGGAGCGTAGGCCCCACGGGAAATATCCCGTTTTCCCGTATGGCCAGTATGCCCCTGGCTGAACTTCCTCATTATTTTAATGACAAGGGCGAAACAAATACGGTTTCAGCAAGTGAAAGAGCAGAAATGTCTGCTTGTTTGGGGCTCCATTCAACTGAATGGTATTAAGTGGGCTTTAAATGAAGCATTATCATTGATTATCAATTTTCTAACCTTTCTGGACATTTATTACAGAAAATTCAAAGTTTTTGAACGTTCTATTATAAACCAATTTTTAAATCCTTTTAATTGCTGTGAAGAAGGGAGGCGGCTTAGGTGAGAGATGCCCAGACCATGTGCTAGGAACTAAAGGAAGAGTCCACTATTACTACAGGGAGGGAGAAGGGGCGAGTATACATAGCAAGCAGTACTATCTTTATTCACATCATATAACTTTTACATAATTTTTTTTTACACAATTTGAGGGGTGGTCTTTAACTTCACTAGTTCATGATTTTGACTTTACAGCGTTTTAGGGGGTGGGCTTTAGCTTCAACTGGGCTTTTAATACACGATTTACGGTAGTGGCATCCACAAACAGACAGCAACCGATGGTAAATTATTCTACTCCATTAATCACCGTTCATGTTGGGAGTATATTGTTCAGTTTAAACAAACTACTCCCACAGATGTTAGTGTCAACAGGTAGGTAGCCCAATTGAATAGCGGGGTAACTGTTACTAAACAAACAGCAACAGACCTATGATGGCATAAGCTCTTTTAAAATTAATTTTCTGTTCCAAAACCTCTTCAAACCGCTTTTTGATAAAAAGTTTTTTTTTTAGCCAACGATACTTTTTTTGATACCTTTGACAGGGTTCGTACATAAACGAAACCATTTTCAAGGCTAGCTTACAACCAATTTCAAAACTCTTTGCACAATAAACTCTCAAAAATCCACTTTTAAATTCCAGTTTGTCAGATGTTATCGATGGCACCACTGTGCTCTTAGTTAGGAAGCTAAACTGCACTAAACTACGCAGAACATTATGTCGTCTTTTCTTCCCCCTCTTACCCATGTCTCAACGTCTTGAAACTGGAAAACCATTTTGACCCATGCAGTTTTATCAGTTATTATAACTTATTTTTAAGCATGCACAAACATCACATTTCACTACTGTATTTATCATACGAAACGCCCGGTTGGCCACATTTGCTTTGTTCGCTTCAGTGCCTAAGGTGGATTAAGGTGCCTTTCAGATTGATTAACCCATAACCGCCAGAAAAAACTTTCAGACCCTTTTTTTAGAGTCCATATGGTACTTGGGTCGGTTATCGGATTCGAACCGGCATTCTGTTGGTTTGGAGCTGACGACGCTGAACACTGGGCTGTGACTGCCTGCTTTGCTCGGGGTCCCCGGGGACCACTCACAAAGCTCGCTCTGGGGCTTAGTTTTTCGCTGTTATACGATGAAGGCGTACGTTCGTATCTAGGTGGTTGTGGGTTAACACTTGCAAAACTGTCCCTAGTTAACAAGGCCGGCGTGGCCAGCCAGAGTGGGTTTCTGGGCATCCCCGCAATGGGTCCTCCTCTGGCCCAAAATCGCATCTTTAAGAAACAAACTGTTTAACATTTTTATGGTAGTGACTGACTGTAGCAACAAAAAACAAAACTTCTGTTATTAAAACTTACTAAAAGAAGGCTGCAATAGCAGCAGTTGCAAACTGCAATAAATCGTAGGCCAACCAGGCAGCCACTCAGCCGTGCCATCACCTCTCCCCCATTCCGTTTGTTTGTTGCATGGGCGTTTGGGGCTTCTGATCTTGCTTTCTTTGATTCAGTCAGTTCGTGTTGATATTACAGGCTGGCGTCAAATACAATTTTTTTTAACGTTGTCGATCCCGCTCCCCTTGGATGCCACTAACAAAACGTTTTGGTTTCCGCACACCTACGTTATTTTAAAAATAGGTTCCTTTCAGACTCTCCCCAACCCACCTTCACTGTTTTTTAGCCGTCTATATCAGTAAAAATATGAGTTATAACTACAGTTTTAATAAACATTAAAATAAGCCGTGTATTCGGGTGCTTAAAAAGTGGGCGTAATACCCGAGAGTCAAACTATATTTTTTCCCCTGGCTTAAATCAGCCAATGTAACCAACTTCACCCTATTCATGCCGTCAAACCTTCTTAACTCGTAGTGTTGCAACTCCAATAATTCGCCAACACTACAGTTGAAATCTCGTGCTCCACCAGACAAATGCAACAAACCACATCTACCAAATCTTAATACTGTACTGCAACTCTCACTCGAGGCGAGTTCAGATTTATCGAGACACCTGGCAAATGCAACCAACCACTTCACTGTATTTAGGACACCACACTTTCGTAACTCTAATGTTAACAACAAGACATTTGATGGTGCACAGAGCATTTCGCTACCAACTGCCAAACACACAACTGGTTTCCAAACAATAATCTTACCTGTTGATTTAGGTGTAGTCTGCTGCTGTGCTTGCATAATAGATTTAATCTGCAATCGTAACTGCAACAGTTCCTCTTCTAAATAAGTGATCCTCTGCTTAGTATCCTCATCCAGCAAAACGCCAGTTGCTTGTATTGCCACTGTTGAAGTGTTGCAAACATCCGGCATTTCATCAGAGTCTGTCAGATCTAGTCGGCAATTGGGCGTACTAGTTTTCTGTTTAGACCAGGTATAGTGGAGACACGGGGTACTCACATTTTGTTCCTCTAAAAGAGGATTACTGAAATTGCACGACCTGGAAGACAAAAGTGTACACCTTTTGAAAACTGCTCAATAAACTTCAAATAGTCAACAAATTAGTAACCTTTTCTGTGCAAACAACAGATGGAGAGGGGGCTCACGTCAGGATTATTTTTTCCCGCGCTTCAGACTACAGCATAGCACAGGATGGTGCTATACGTCATCAGGGCTAATAGCCATACCATTCACTTTACATATGCACGGAGGAAAATACGCAATATTCCAGAAGGCAATAACAATTTAACAATTCTTGGCGAATTTTCGATCGTCAATTTGCAGTGGATGGAAAAACCTAGCCGACTACCATCTTCAGGCACGAAATAAAAACTCCAAACACTACCACATATTTACAGTCAGTCCATTAGATTCAAAATTGGCGTATTGCGTATTGGCATCTGGAATATTGCGCATTTTCCTCCATGCGCAAGTAATGTCGTCTACTACGTTCCAGAGTATGAATCTAGAGGTTTTTAAATCATTCACTTTGCTCACTCTACTGGCGGCGATCAATGCTTCATATACCGGGAGGGGGAGGAGAAGTCTGCCGAACAATAAAGATACGTTGAATAGGAATGGACATCTCTATACAAAGTCATCCATGGTGCAGCTGTCCGATACCCAATTCACCTTGTCCTATCTTATCTTAGTAACTTGAAAATTTTAATTTGAGCTGAAAAGTACAATGCAATTAGGGGCCCAATGTTATAAATGGTACCATTATAAATAGAGATAACACATGAAATTCTGACCATTCTGACTTGCAATGTTATAATGTGGTTTGCTACACGTTTGTTAGGAAATGGTGTGAACCATTTCAGATCGCGCTCAGGCCAGAACTTCGTGAATGATAATGAGATAACGCACTCCCTTAGCTCCATCCTTTCTGCGCTGTGATCGGCCGAGAGCGATGGACATACCTTATATGACCTCTTAGTGAGGCTGCACCTACACCGATACTGAATAGGGTCAATTACTGGCATTTAAGGTATTGGTAACTTTCGCTGAAACCCCAACTCAAGAACCGCCAAGATTACGACACGTGATTTGCAGCGTTTTGCTCAAGAAATCGCAAGAGCTGTCTTAGCTGTTTTCTAACTGTTGGTTACTTATTTTTTTTAATTTTAGTAATTAGCCTATTGGATTTTTGAAAAAACTACACCGTTGATAAAAAAAAAAATTGGGACATTAAATATAGGATATCTGTATCGGTAACAAGCAACATTTTAAAAACTGAATCGGTATTGCACAGTAAGACTATGCAAAAAAATTGTTGGGTTTACGGGCGAGGTTGCAAACTGAAGCACCAGGCAACCAGACATTTTATTTTATTTTATATTTTATTTAACTGACCACAATTCTTTTGACGTGTACCTAACTGAAGACAAAGAGTTTGCTGTCAGCCTAAAA
>JAHWFP010266520.1:78643-112219 GCA_023313725.1 Lithobius niger | reverse complement strand
AAGCCCTCCAACGTTTTCTTAGACGTCCACTGCCCTGATCTGCGCTAAATCTCACCCGAACGGCGTAAAAGGCCCACCACCCTGCCGACTCCGCCCACCTTTGGTGAAGAAATTTATTTATCTATTTATTTATTAGTATTAAAAAACGCTTAAGCGTATAAAATACGGATGTAAGCCTTGAAAAACTTAAAGCCCTAAAGGAACAGATATTAGAAAAAGACATGTAAGCTACCAGCGTGGCACTAATACGTGTAAAAGAAGCTCCAGCTTGTTTTTTGGGTCGCTGGAGATTCTTATACACGTATTAGTGCGACGCTGATGGCTTACATGTCTTTTTCTAATATCTGTTCCTTTAGGTCTTTAAGTTTTTTAAGGCTTACATCCGTATTTTTTAGGCTTAAACGTTTTTTAGTACTAATTTCGATAAAATTCACTGTATAAATAATTATTCGAAAAAATAAGATGTAGCTGAACTATTCAAGTAAAAAAATGCGCCAAGTGTTAAAAATACGTTGTATGTGTGATGAGCGGGAACTTGGCTCGTTTTTGATATCACAGACGTTCAATGGCTGAAACTTGGCAGGTTTTTTGCTTACAATTTATTGTTTTTGGTTTACTAATTACTGGCAAAAAGGAGCCAAGTGTTAATTCGACATATTTCAGATAAATAATACTCATGTTGTTTGTTTGTTCACTGTTTGTTTATGGCTGAGGCGAATTTTCTTTAGCAATAACAATGCAACTTATTAATTAGTATGGAGGAGTTACGCTAGCCCAATATTGACATTACAGTACGTCATTTCTGGTAATCCGACCAGCGCTTAAACTGCACCTACAAAAATACGAGATACACGACCCACAATATGCTTTTAGCAATACCGAACAATATTTTTAGGGTTACGGACAATACTTTAACAATCCATAGTCCCCCAACGTGCCAGTTAGCTCACTAACCCAAGGACACACCAATCCCAAACACCAAAGGTATGTAGAATTGATGTCGCCCAATGCTCACAGCAACTTTCATTTCATACGGTATTCTGAGTCGTACACAATCGGCTTCTTAAAGTCTATGGAAATTAACATGACTTCCGGCCCACTAGTTGCAGAAAATTTGAGTCGTTCTAGGAAAAAATTGCTGCCAAAGATCATTGATTTTCTGTTACTAAACTAGCTAACTAGCTAGTTGGCTAGCCAGTCAGTAATAGAAAATTAACGATCTTTGGTAATTTCTTTCTAGAAAGAGTCGTCCGACGAACCAAAACCACTGCTCTACTTTATAAGGGCGTAATGCCTGATTGTCCAACAGATTTGTAGCCGTTTTTGTCACCTGCAAGTAATTTATCCAGCAGCTCGTTGTAGTCTATAAAACTTTTGCGTTCGATAAAGACATGCTTAGCTTGCCACATTCATGCAACAACAACAAACAATACAACAACAATGAAACAACAACTTGGCGGCAACTCCCTAGTGCGTATCTTGATATATTTATTTGGTATATATGTGTGGAGGAAGGGAATTAAAGGTGTACATATCAGGATTATTTATTGACTGAGTCTACAGTGAATGGATTTAAATATGGATTAACAATTTTTGGGATCATTAAAATTATATGTGAATTTCCTTTGGTATAATCAAACCGAAACTAAGTGGAGAACATTGAGGTTATCAGTGTACACTATCAAGGTTGTTATTTATTGAATGAATGTTTATTTATTTTGTTAATTGGGTCTCACTCGTTCGCCTTGGACACCAGAAGGTACTGCACTGACTCTGGGGCTAGGATTACGGGGAAGGGGAAAATATTCAACTTGTGCCTTTTCTTAAATGGGAACTGCCTTCTTCTGAGTCAGTAAAGGTGTTTTAAAAAATAAGGTTTCAGCGGGTACACTCAGAGGTATACCGCAATGGACGCGTTGCTCTGCACCTTTTGACATAACGCTTCCGATACCACTTATTAAATCATGGTGAAATGTTTAGTGTTCCAGCATTTGGCTCCCAGCAGATCTGTGACATGCACGAGGTTTGACTTGAGTCATGTAACGCATTGTGAAGAAGTAATCATTTACTCTTAGGTCATCAGGTAAAACCAAATAGAGACCCCTGGACAGATTTCTGGACAGTGCAATTTCACCAGCGGTCAAAGGTTGGTGAGCCACCATATATGAGATTCAGGCTCAATTTCTGCAAAGATGATGCGAGGATGCAACTCCTGGAGTCACAATGCCTGCTACCCCACAACCAGTGATGGGCATTAAAATCACCATCTAGTATCATCGGTTGTGGCAGACATGAATCCCAGTTTTCCCAATCAGCCATCGTGAACTGCCCTTCAACATGAACAAAAACTACAGTGAACCAAAAATCCACACGTATCAATCCCTCAACAAGTTAGGAAACTCAGTGAATAGTATAGCACCTTCCAGTTCATGAGAACTCGCACTCCAGATGTAGTAGAGGTAGACTGACAGCCGAACCCTGGAATACCCACATTTACACCTAGAGGTTAGGGTGTTTCTAGAAGACCTAATATGTCAAATATTTCACTAAGCCTGCACACTTCTTCAAAATTGTTGCACCAACTGCAAACATTCCACGAGCAAATGCTTAGAGGAGCAAAGAAGATGGCTGCAGTTGGTCACCACAACACGGACTCATCCTCACTTGTACTAGATCCGTTGGCTGGGATAACAACATTACGGACAAAAGCCCTAGTACTATAGTTTGTTCCACATTATGTTTTCAGAAAACTGACTGGATGACGCCACGTTTCCTTGCGCTAAGCGTGCAAAAACATGTGGAAATCACACTTGTAGTCTCAACATAGTTACTGTTAGAGTTTACGAATGGGATGTTTACGGATTTTTTGCACTCGTAGTGGAAGAAAACGTGGCGTCACACAGTCAGTTTTCTGAAAACATAATGTGGAACAAAGTATACCACTGGCAATTACACACGAGTCCCAATGAAATCAACTGTAGTACTCTCCTCGGCACCCAATTCAGTATGTGCCTTTGTTTTTACCCTGCTTCCAGAGTGTATATTCGGTTCAGGCTAGACTTGACCTGGACTACACAGACCACATCAAATTCACCAGTTTGCAGAAACTGCTCTGTTTTGCATACCTACAACCCAGCTGCGCTGGTCCGGATTAAGTGATTTGTTCTTGTGATGCACATAACGCATTTTCAGAGCCAGCTGTTTCGTCAAGGTCACAAAGGGTAGTGGATGCACTGACACCGTCTGTAGGAGCACAAAGCAATGCAGGATCTTGAACTAGTTCTTTGCTGACAGCAGAAACGACTTCCTCTACCTGAATGGTTGATTTTCCTTCATGAGTTGGAGTAGTTGGTTTCACTGATTTTAAAGAATCACTGACTGCTAAAATAACAGATGGCAACAGGTCTGACTCCATGCCATCATTTGTGTAACAACAGGTGCTTACGATTTTAGATGCCGACAGGGGCTGCCAACAGGGCCTTTATCAAGAATAACCACGACATTCATGGCAATACACACTTCTGCAGGTACGACGGTCGTGCCCACGATAATGTAGATTTTGTATGAAAAAGTGATAGGAAAGGATGAATAATTAAAGAATAATTGTGAAATAAATACGAGAAATAAACTGCTACAAGTAGATAGGCAAGAGTTAAAGCCGATGTTGTCTGGTGTCCTGATGAAGAGAGGCGCACTTTGGGTTGGTTATGATTATCGCTAGTGCTGAATGAGATCTTTTATGATGGAATTCACTAATACAGTGGCAAAAATGGTTGGCACAACAATTTAGTCTTTTTCGAAAGCGCTAGGTTGCATACGATGGCAATGCGTTTGGTAGGTGAGTGTAGGCATTGCCAGAGTTTGCCTCATATTGTTGGGATCCTTAGGGAACCGTGGCACTTAGTAAAGTGAAAAAAGAGAAGTAAACGTGCAGAAGTCGAATAATTATGTAAATGGATAAATAATGAGGAAATAAAGTAGATTTCTTCTGAAAGATAATGCATGATGAATGAAGTCGGTAAAGTGAAATAAATGAAGAAATTAGTAAGTGAATAAATAAGAGAAGATAGATAAAGGAGACAAACGACGAAGCTTTCTGAAAATTGAGGTGTGGAAAATCTGGGATAGGTGGAGATGCTCCCCAGTGCAAAGAAGTGATGGCCTTGTGATAAAGTAGCAGTTGCTAAAAAAAATCACGAATCTACGGTTGCAAAAGGAAATTTCATGACAAATTGGGCCATCATGTAAACCCCATTTTTGCATTGCCCTCACGTAATGTGAGAAACGATGTGAGAGACGATTGAAGGGCTTAAGCTGCGCCTAGTAAACTGTTGGATTTACAGCAGCAGACGCTCAAATAAGAGACGTATGTAATTAATTTATCATCAGGACGAAATAAGCAATGTCACGAGAGTACAACCTTACCTCGATGATGCCACATTTTAGAATTTCAGGAGATACGGGTGATAAGGCGAAGATTAAACTGAAAATGAGTACAGTACTGATATATAAAGGAGGGGCTAGGCCAGTCTCTTCCAAGCAGCAAATAAGAAGTTAATAAGAAGTGAATAAGGAGTGAATAAGGAGAAAATAAGACGTAAATAAGAAAATGAGAAATGGATACAGAAGTAAGTGAAGTAAATAGGAGTTAAATAGGTGAAGAAAACAGGAAACAGGTGCGAAATAAAATGCATGAAAGTGGATCAAATGATATGGAAAAGTAAATAAAAATTAGTATGAGATAACTAAGATAACTACAGGAAATGTTGTGTATACATAACCGATAATGTAGTAGAAATGTAAATAAGACTAGAACTGTAATTACGGGGTGATTACTGTTGATCGACTGATTTCTCCGAGTCCCTCTTTAGTGGAATGCTTGTTGCACTTTTCAGATCGACTTCCTGAATTGACAAAATTGGTATGATGGCTGTATTAAGCATTAAAAATAATTGCAGCCGGACACTGCTCGATTTCGGAAATTAGGTGAAAAGTAGATGAGGGGAGTTGAACCTACCGTATGCGTGGAAATATTTGGCATGCTTTCTATAAATGTTTGAATTTTTGCGATCCTGCAAACATTTCAATTTGTGTTTATTGTTTGTTTTATTGGCACGAAAAAGGTTATTTTTGATTGGCACGTAGCCTAAATAACGTGATGTTAGGCAATTGGCACTTGCATTTTTATAATGGTTGGAAAAGTGATAGTTGTCAGAGAAACACACATTGTGACATGGTTATGCACGAAACATAGCCTGCTCCCACGAGGCATTGTCAATGTTGTTCGATTTTGCGGCAATTGCTGGAAATTAGAGACCACGTCATGTTAAAGAAAAAGTGATTTGTGTGGTGTGCCGGAATAGTGTAAGTGAGACTTGCGCAAGAGATTTATACGTTGCGTCTTGGTAATGTTTCCGCAATGAAAGTGCAACAGTGGGAAATTGTGAATTTTAAGCCTACACATGGTGTTGCGAAACAAGCGATTTTGTGCTGCAATGAAATCAGTATTTGTTGAATGTTGTAACCATGCACTGTACTGTGGTAACCCCAATATTTATTTTTAGATAAGTGAAGCATGACATACGCAGTGTTGGCTCTTCGTGACGTCAGTGGTCACATTCATTGCGATGTTTGAAGTGAAGTTCTTGAATTGCGAAGTTGTTTTTGCCAGATGGTTTATCATAAAAACAAGAAGTTTTTCCATGGCAACAAAGAGGCTAGTCAGGCACTTTGGGAAGCGGAGCCAACAGACGGGTCCTGGAAATCAGTTTCAGCCAAGCATCTAAAATTCGGCCTGAAAAGTTTAAAGATTCACGTAGAACGCAACATCTTGAAGCATCTGACAGAATACGTAAACGTAATAAGTCATTTTTTTTAGCTTAGTGGACGATGGTTCACGGGTAGTCCTGTGTCCGCTCTACGTTTTAGCCCCCCCCCCTTTCCCATGGGTGGTGTGTGGAAATGCAAGAATTTCGATTTGGTCGATTATGCAAGGTTTTCTCTACAATGAGGAGTTCCAGTTCAGAAGGGTTGAGAGAATTGACGGCATGTTACAGAAATTCTTTTCCTCGTTTTCTGAAGAATTTGACATTTTTTTTATCTAAGGCTCTGCTTGCCCTAGTCACTTTAAAAAAAGCCATCCTCATAAAGCCATTTAACAGCTTCCTGAATTTTTTAACTATGCTGGGTGGATTTTTTTTTGTAACAGCTGGTGTCTATTCTTTGTCTGAACTTAAACTGGACGGAAGGGGGAGGGACTGGCGCATCTACCCCATAGAATAGACCGTATTTTAACTGGATTTCAGCTGTCACACACGGCCATAATTTTGAATGGCTTGGTTTTTTGTGAGTATTAACTACCAAGGTAGTCTTCGACAAAAATGATTCCGTTACCAGAAATTTTTTCCCTCTTTTTCTGAAGAATTTTACTTTTTTTTTCATAAGGCTAGTCACTAGTAACTTGAAAAAAAAAATCCTCCTTCACAAAGCCATTTAAACGCCTCCTGAATTGTTTGGCTAAGCTGGGTGGATTATTTTTTTGTTTACAAGCTGCCAAAGTACTACCAACAGATTTGTGCACTAATTAGCGCCCAAGTCTGTTAATAGTTCTTTGGCAGCTGATTAAAAAAAACTAATCCATTAGTCAAAAAAATTCGGAGGCTGTTAAATGACTCTGTGAAGAAGGTTTTATTCTTAAGTGACTAGGGAAAACGGAGCCTTATGGGAAATAAATAAATCAAATTATTACTATTACGTTCTATTACTGAATTCGATTTGAAAGTGTCTCATCACCGTTCATACCATGGAAACTCAGACAAATAGCTACTTCAGCCAACAGAATAATAGAAGTTTTTTTTAATAGAAGTTGGTTGAAGGACTATTCATCATTTAGTTTCCGCAGTATGAATGGTAAATGGGCACTTCACAATCAAGTAACAAGCCATTAACACGAGAAAGAACCCTTCACAAACAACCAATAACAATGAGATCTTAATGTCAACATTGTTGCGTTTTGTTGTCAACAGTGGTTAAACAATGCTTTAACCATTGCAGAATGTATTGCCCCCGTTTTGGTAGTATACGAAAAATGGAATTGGAATTTGAATTTATTGTCTGCGAGCCATGGCCAAATGCCATACGCCCAGCTACAAGATGTAATCAAAATCATAATTTCAACAATACCAAACATAACATCCCAAAGTGCTAAACGTCAACATCAACCAGCAAAACACAAAATACTGTAGTTCCTCAGTCACAGATTCAGATTCAGTTCTCAAGCTCAACACTGCGCAAACTCACTAGCTGTAGTACAATAACACGCGCATTTGCACAGCCAGATCGCTGTCGCAGCATGGGAAGTAAGGAAAAGAAATCTTGCCACTGCCAAAACTGTTTACAAAATACCACCAAGTTAGACCTACTGACAAACAGAATTCCACAAATGGAGTTCTCCACCATGTGCAAGAAGAAATGTCAATCACATTCCAATCGCCGTCCAGTTTTCTGCATCATGCGTCTTATTTCCGTGTTCTATGTATAGGGTGAGACACCAACTTCACTGTGTACAAGTAAGTTCTATGGCGGAGAGATCACGTACTACAATACTCCACCACATTAACAAACGCCCACATATACTATATGTACTTTATTATGCACGCACCCTAAATGAGTGAGGCTCAGAGAGGCACTCCCGTGGCTTTTGAGAATGTAGTCACTGCGCGGAGTCTCTGGAGAGCATCTTGACCTTTAGGCAGGGAGAGAAGTTGATGAAATCCCAGGGGCGATATGACCAACTCTGCTGTAACACTCCTCTGGTGACTGTGCTTCCTGCAAAAGAAAAGGAAATGCTTCACTTTAACCTCGCCTCCACACACAGTACACAATGGCGAGTCTACCCAACCGAGTCTGTGCTGGTGACCCTGAAGCACGGAATGGCCCATACAAAGCCTCGGCTGGGACCGTGCTGCCCAATCATTGGACAGAATCCGTGGACCACCTTAATTGCAACTGAAAGAGAGCACGACTAGTTGTGGCCGTCCTCCATTCCTCCTTCCACTTGCACAAAAAAAGATCTCAAGGATCGGTATCTTTGACGTAACAGACGAAGTGAGAGAAATCTCAGGAACATCATCCAGCATGGCCCCTGTTGCCAGGCTATCGGCAAGGACATTACCTTGAATGCCAGCATGCCCTCTGACCCATTTCAGAGCCACAACCCCCGTTTGTTGTGCCGCCAATAACTGCTTGCATGTCGAAAAGGTGAAGGAGTCACAAACATCCAATCTGTCAATCGAGCCCTGAATCGTACGCAGAAATGACAAGGATTTGTCCAAACCGTTAATGAGGGCAGGTCCTGGTCAAGGGCCACTTCAAGTGCAACCAAGATTGCAATCAGTTCACTAGTGGCTATCGAACAAACACACTTAACCCTATGGCGCAGGAGCAGTTTGAGGGAATCACCACCCCTACCCCAGCCATCTAAGACACACACTGAAAGGATGCATAACAAAAATGTTGCAGTCTGTATACCTCGGCTGGAACATTTGAGTCAACCCAGGGTACCAAATCCATGCGCCTAAGGACCGTGCACCTCCAACATTCCACGTAAGGCATGAAGACGCAAGCAGTAACAGAGACATGGCACAATCTGCAATGCTAAGAGCTTCACAGGTCATGGAACTGACGTGACAATAATCCACGAGGAGCCTACCTACAGGATCAGTGTGACCCCTGCTGACATTCCACGTGCATAGCACCACTAAAAATTCCTCATAACACCAGTGCAAAGGCGATTAGTTGCTCTCGGTTCATAATAGTACAGGGGTAGAGACAAGGCAGACGGTAACTAACCTGAGACTTCCATTTATCGAAACCTGCAGTGACCTTATGTGCCGCTGAGTGAGACACAAAAATGGCAGATGGTAGTCTAGAAGGGACCTGACAAACGTCCTCTGTACAGACAGCAACAATCCCCTCTTGACATTCTTAACGTGAGATAGTACCCGAATGATTGAGGATCGGGCACGGATATTCTTCCTCAATGACTCACGTGAGCATTCCAGTTGAGCCGCTCATCAAGTACTATGCCATGGTATCTCACGCTTGCTTTCTGGATGACCACCATGGCGCATACAGATACAGTCAGCGGATCCCTGCATCTGACGGCTAAACGCCTGAACGCATCCAGTTCTGTCTTAGCAGGGCTAGAAGAAGATCTTTTTTACTGAGGCGTCGTGAGATGCTGTCAAGAGCATTTTGGGCCCTGGTCACCATGTATCCGAATCGTTCCCAACGAACTATAATAATAATAAGCACATTTATTACGGACATGTAAGGGTGACAGAAGGGGGCGACCCACTAACACTGCTCCTAGATTATGAAGAGGTGATCAAAGTGGTAAATATTCATTGGGGCGCTTCAAATGTTTATCAATGGGTTCCCTACGGAGAAGGCGGCGAAACCCAGCAAGGGAGGGAGACCCAACAGTCTCGTTGCTAAGGCCATTCCATATCGGTATAACCCGGACAGTAAAGAAGTTACGGCGACAGTCCAAATGCGAAATGGGGTAGGCCAGTTTTCAGTCATGACCCCGGGTGCACATCAAGCGAGGTGAAAAGTCAAAGAAAGGGAGATCAACCCTGACAAGACCCCGAAGAATCTGAAAGACCAAGATAATATCGAACCAGAGTCGACAGGGCTCCAACAACTCCAGGCCAGTTCTGCGCAGACGTTCACCATACTCGAGGTTTCTAAACCCTGGTAGACTTTTTGTAAAACAGCGCTGGACTTTCTCAACACGATCGATGTCGCCAAGCAAGTATGGGGACCAAACAGGAGTGGCATATTCTAGGATAGGACGAACGAATACCTTAAACGCCCAGACCTTAGTAGGGATGTCGCTGGAGATAAAACAACGATGTACAATGGCTGATCAAGAATAAGCTAGAGCGCAGATTTTCCTGCGATGAAGGGATGGTTTCAGGTTACCGGAAAACCACACCCCAAGGTCGCTCATTTCATTGGCGGAAGGAAGTGGAGACTGGTCCAGAAAATAAAGGTTACCGCCGTTACGATTTCCAACATGAAAGGTGCAGCATTTTTGAACAGAAAGTGGAAGTTGCCAGATCTGTGACCAGTCAGCCACATGAAGAATCTGAGCTTCCAGAACAGGGGAGCAAGAGGGGGAGAGAATCTCCGCACCAATCTTTAAATCGTCAGCAAATTTAAAACCATAGCAGTCATCAGAAGGAAATTGGAGATCATTGATGTAAACTAGGAAAAGAAGTGGCCCCAAAACGGAACTCTGGGGGACCCCACAAGGGACCTGAACCCAGGAAGAAGACGATTTTCCAAAAAGCCAGCTAGCCAAGCCTTGAGGTTCCCAACGATACCACAACCGTCGATCTTAAGAAGCAGTTTTCGATGTACAACTGACTCAAAGGCCTTTTTAAAATCGAAATAGATAACGTCAGATGGAACCCCGACACCCAAGGCAGAAGTCCACCTATCAAGGACAGAAAGCAATTGGTGGGAAGTAGATCGTGACGGGAGAAACCCAAACTGATCCTGGGTGATGATACTGTTGTTTTCGAAGAAGGCAACCATAGTGTCTCTTATCAAAGACTCCATGACTTTGCACGCGACACAAGTCAAGGCAATTGGCCTGTAATTAAGAGGGTCGGAAGAGTGGCCATCTTAAAAACCGGAATAATATTTGCCGAACAGCACTCTCGGGGAAGTTTGCCTTCAGTGTATGAGACTGGAAAAGCTTGCAGAGTGGGTAACAAATCTCTCCAGCAACTTCACGGAACAGGAAGGCGGAGAAGCCATCTGGGCCACAACCTTTACTATTCCTGAGTTTTTTTAAAGCTTGAAAGACCAGTGTTGGAGTAAAGGGCCTGCGGACACGAACGTGATCCAGTGAAATTCTGGCGACTAGGAATTGTCAAATTTCCATCGTCACCGATAATGTTTGAGGCAAAAGTATCACAGAAAAGCTGTGCTTTTTCTAGGGAGGCAAAGACGAAGGAATTTCCTGATTTAAGGGGAGGCAGTGTGCCTATTTTAGAATTTAATTTCCGATAGAGTTTGAATAAAGAAGCCTGGTTCCCCTCCCGAATGGTTGTCGTCTCACGGTGCTTATGCCAGTATTCAATGGAGTCTGAATATTTTCTGCATGCATCATTGTAAGCGTTGGTCGCTTCAGGGCTCTTGCTGCACTTGAGTCGATGCCAACACCTCAGTTTTAAACGACCGAGTTTCGCAATGCGGTATGGTAAGAAACCTTTCCTCATGGCACGAGTTACGGGTGCGGCACGGCACAGCTCGATGTGTCCGGCCAGAACCTGTTGAAAACAAGACCAAGCTTGGTCAATAGAAGAATGGACTCTGAAGATGAGCTCGTTCCAATCGATGTGAGAGAGAGAACTCCTAAGAAGGTCAAAGTCAATGTTCCCTAGAATCGTTTTCGAAGTTGAGAGTGAAATTTCCTGAGTTTCAGTAAAGTACAAGTTAACCGAGAAGCATACCATACAGTGGTCACTGCCACAAAAATGTGGGCCCACCCAAAGATCAAAAACAAGATGCTCGTCATCCGAGAAAATTAGGTCCAGGATATTGTTTCCCCGAGTAGGTCGGTCGACCATTTGGGATAAGCCAAGTGGTGACAGTAAGTCCAGAAAGTAGTCATGGTGGCGATCCCCAGCACGAAGATGGTTCCAGTCAACAGTAGACAAATTAAAGTCACCGAGAACAATGTTAGAATGCGTAGGATTAACTGCATCAACAATGAATTCACACATGTTTAGGATTTCACCATCCAGAAAGCTATTAGGGCGATAACCTAAAATAACGATAATGTGGAACGAGGGCAAGGAAACGGCTAAACATTCCGTATTTAAAGATGATTTCACAAGGACAAGTGGGATCTCCACCCGATGCAAGATAAGAAGCCCCCGACCTCGGTCACCCCTATAACGTCGCAAAACAGAGTAAGAGTTCAAATCGGCAAGCATAGCAACGGTAATTTTGTCAGTGAGCCACGATTCAACCACAAAAATCAAATCAAAACCCTTATGGCAAACAAGATCATGGAAGCAGCCCAGGTTTCGAACAACACTACGTGCGTTAAAAAGAGTTCACAAAAGATATGATCTGGTAGGGGGTAGAATGGAGGTTAAGGTGGGGATATCCCCAGTTACATAAGATGGTTTTCCGCAGGTCGGTGCAATGTGAAGAGCTCAAGCTGTAGTCTGGCTTTTCCCCTGGCAGTAAGGTGGGTCAAGTCACGAGCCTCACGACAAAGGAAAAGTTTTCTTCAATACAAAGTTTGCGGAGAATTGAATTTGTGTGCACAATTTTCTTGTCCACATTGATGTCCTGTCTAGCAATTTTGGGTAACAAACCAATGATGGTGACTCTAGCCTTAGGTACTCTGGTACGAATAGAGGTAATGAAGTCATGGATTGCAAAAACGATCCGATTTGGAGAATCGCCGACAATATCGTTTGAGCCCGCACAAATAACAAACGATTCTGGGGGATCACTGTCTGCAAGCACGAGTTGGAGTTTGGAACAAAGATCTTTGGCTTTAAGTCCGGGGAAAGTATACGTTCTGGATTTCGGGTTACACCCTCCTCGAAGGTTTCGGACATGAGAGTCCCCAACAATTACAGTGTGCTCGGCCCACTCAGTGGTCGCCCTGTTGGTCCCTCTGTCTTGGGTGCCATTTTCCAGAATAGGTAGGCCATTTCGTCCAGAATCTCCAGTAAGATCGGTCTCCTTATTGGTAAAATCGACGTTTTTATTTCTGTTTTGGACCTCGCAGACAGCATCTAGGTTTGGCCAGGAGAATGAAGGATTTCTAGACGAGGTGTGTGGATTACCCACACTAGTGTTAATAGGCAGTACTGAATCTGTCTTTTTCTTGGTGTGACGGTTCCTACCGCGTCTAACTGTAACATTTTTGTGGAGAGTGGCTAGTTCTGGTGAAGGGCGATCCCTGTCGTGTTTAGTGGATGTCTTGGAAGTATTAATATGAGCAGAAAGGATTTCCAGGACTCCAACTTCGGAAGATTTCAGCTTAACTAAAAGATCTGCACACCCACTGTTAGCTTCAGCATGATCAAAAGCCAGGCTTCCATCACAAGGTCGATCTTCGGCCACAGATTTTACTTTTGTAACACCACTGATGGGTAAGGTCAGTGAACCTGGCATAGATTTTGTCAAGGAGATCAACGGTAAACTGCTCAAGTAGCGTACTCTGTTTCTCGGAAAAATTGGAGGTCCACTGTTCAAACAAAGTCTTAAAAGTGTGAAAACGGGTGTCCAGTTCCTTAGTAATACGTGGATTAATATCAGACATTTTGGAGTTTATGTCCTCAAGATCAATATCCTTTTCAAGTCTATATTCGTCAAGTCTGTTTAAAAGCTTCGTTGAAAGATCATGAAGGACCGGGAGATCAATGGCTCCGTCGACGCAGCAATCGCCTGAAACTCTAAGCTTTGGTGAGCGTTCTAGAGGGGTACTCTGGTCAGATGTGCAATTAAAGGGTGGAGTCCGCATAGTGTCAAAATAAAGAGTATGTCGTCGGTGGTCGAAGGGTGGATGTTGAGCTCCTTCTCTGGATTTGCGTCCATCCTCAGCATCTGGAGGCTTCAGAAAAAATTTTTCCATGACCCGGGAAAAAAAAGCAAGCTAAAAAAACAAAATAAAACACCGCACGGAGGACTGCTGCATACACAATACACGGTTACCAGGAAGCCAACAAAGCAAAAAAAAAAAAGAAAAAAAAGTCAAGAGCGAGGCACGAACTTGGGTTATGTTGTTAGAACAGCAAGTCCAACATGGCGGCCCCCACAGTCAGAGCAAATCATCAATGAAGCGGCACACAAAACAGTCTCACAGACGACAGCAACCACAACCACGTCGCAATCTGCGACTAAACATGATCAGGGTGCATTCATAATAGTGAAAAGACTCACCCAGGGAAGTCCAAGCACGCACAAACGAAACAGCAAACGAAATTATCGGGAGCAAATCATGCCTGCCTACATGGCAATGTCGTCCGCGTAGCAAATGATATTTGCAGACACGCCCATTTCAACCAAAATATAGTTAATTACAATGGTAAATAAAGTCGGACTTAAACAGCTTCCTTGAGGGAGACGGCGACCAGAGCTGGCCTCGCTGGACCAGTAGCCATCGACTCTAGTAACAAATTTTCGGACACCCAAAAGAGCTACAACAGCATCAGACAACTTCTTGACAACACCCATCGTCCTCAGAGCTGCATGAATCCAGTCAATACTGACGGTGTCGTAGGCTGACCTAATGTCAAGAAATACAGCCACAACCACGAAATCATGCCCCCCATGCTTCCCGGATTTCAGACAAAAGATACAGAACCGCATCCTGGGCGGTTCTCTGCGCCCTCTATCCGAACTGAGCAGAGGCCAGACAACTGAGACATTCAAGGTGCCACACCAGACGCTTTACCAACATGCACTCATAAATCTTGCGCAATCGTGTTATAGCTAATTCTCACACTTCCTGCCCTGTGAACTGGTAACAAAATGGTAAACAACCACGGGACAGGAACGGCTTTACCATCCCAGAGTGCCTGGAAAAAGCGGACTAAATCAGCTATAGGGGAAGCAGACAGACCGCGTAGACTCCTACATGCAACACCATCTATACCAGGAGGACTGGTATTCTTGTATTTTGCAAGGGCAGCACTGAATTCCGATGGCTCCCATGTCTGATCAGTAAAGGAGTCGTAACTGGTCGGGGCTGAAATGTTCGGTGGTCGCGAACTTGAAGGCAAGGAAGACGTAAAAAGCGTTGGCCATGTCTTCTCTGTGCAGAATGGACTGGTTGTGCCCGTTGGGATCATATGCCCATGTCTGAGTATGCTTTCCATCCTGATGACTAAGAATACACCATGCCTGCCCCCAAAGAACCAACTGCTGAAACACAAACACTGTGGGTAGGGCTTCTTCTCTGATCTAATCAGAAATGCTGACTCCTGGACAATGCCGTAGTAGGTCAACCACTTTTATTCATCCGGTTGCCATTTCCAGTGCCGGTACGCACGACGTCTATCTTGAACTGCAGAAGAGCAAATTGCTGTCCACCAAACTGGGTGAACTTTCAGATAAGGTGAACACTTGCACAACTGACTCTTCTTGATGTGGGTACCAATCCAGCCAGCAAAGATACCGTTGCTCACCTGAGTTTCCTCCTAACTTCATCACAAGATGACATAGAGCGGACCAACATGGCGCAGGATCACAGGAAAGTGATTACTGCCCCTGAGATCATCGGAAACAGTAAACGTAAATTTTGCCAACCAGCTCTGCGTATACAAGAACAGGTCTAAAGCAGACTTCTGTACTGAGCCATTTTGCCACCTCGTGAAGGTTGGGGTGCCATCGTGCACTATCACAAGATCCAAGGCATTAATAGCGCTGGCAAATTTCTGTCCCTTGGTAGTTGTTTAACCATTGCTGCATCAGGTGGTGATATTGCTCAAATGGGCATTATATCATCTATATATCTTTACTATATTTGGCTTAATGAGCAGACTTAATGAGGGATCATGATTAAACAAACGAAGCTTCAATAATGCTGGCTATTAGAATTGAGATCAGCTGTACCCTGGAACAATCAGCAAGAGGTCGAGAAGGTTCATTCTTGGAACGATAGCAAAGAAAAAGGGCGAGCGGCCGACAATGTGAATGGATATGCATCCTAAAAATTATAAATAAACACTATTGCTTCAATAATGCAGACAATTAAGACCACCGTATGTTGCCCACGGGAACAACTAGTATTCTTTTACGTTTTAAAGCTGCACGACCTAAAATACCTGTTCATCACTGTGTAATGGAATGGAATAGAAATTTAAATATTACTTGAAGTTCTTCTTCCGCTAAAACTTTCTGGGATATAAATAACATAACACCCCCCTCAAATAAAACCGTGTATCTAACCTATTTCAGGTTCATTCATACAGTTCCTAAAGTAAGTCTTCAATAGACACCAAACATTCAAAACGGTGTCTTTTCTGGCATTTGAATCATAACCTTAATTCTTTATTCTTTTAAATAAGGAATTATTCGCTGTTAACCCTTTAAGCTAAAAAAAAAAGTACGTAGGCATTTAATGTCGTACAACACCAGAAGGTAAAGAGGTAAGGTGGCATTTTAGTGTGGACCGACCTCTACAGATTTAATGACCAAAATATTTTCATTTCCCAGCAGTAAAAGCTTCTAGCTGTTTGTACCTTTTGGTAATAACCTGTAATCTTGTTTTCTTGTGGCCGCCAACATTTAGGACCTAATCACGCATTTTTTTTCTTTTGTGATAATGAGCTAGTCTATCAGCATGGTTATAATTGAGACTTGGGAGTTTTTCTTCAACAATTGATGAATTTCTCTTTTACAGTCGCCTTTTCAAACATTAGTTCTAATTCTGTACTGATTTTGCAAATCTGCATGTTATGTCATAAAAGGTGTAAAATAACTTTATCTTTTTATGTTTGCACTCCAAAAAAATTGTTTAATTTTCCCTGAGAAAAACTTTTCCAATAATAGCATCGATACTTACTGATATTTTGAGGGGTTCAGTCCACCTCAAAATCATCCAGGCTAATAAATCCAGTTATGAAACTAATGGCACAGCCAACTACCCTAATTGCCGGTAAATTCAAATATGGAATAAAACTGTGGCTCTTGAATTACGAAATTGTTCTTCTTACTAAACCTTCTTCAAGTAAGTATCACAGTATAATAGAGAGTTCAAATAAGGAAGAAATGAGGAAGAGAATCTGTATCTATGTACATTGTCTAATCATCATTCTTTTGTTGTCTGTCTTGACTCGTGATAGGTCAGCTATCATGTTGTCAGAGGATTCAGCACCTGTACTTAACCCACCCTAACTAAAAACTGGACAATAACCCAAATGTAAGAATAAACTAAACTGACTGTTGTGTGTATTTTAGGTTAGTTTCGTCAACAGAACAGGGCATTTGTGCCTTTCGAATGAAGGTTACGCAACGTGTGTTGAAGACTGTTATGCAAAGTTCTTTCTTAATACAAGTGTTTGCAGGTAATGGTATTTTATGAGTTGTCTCTGATGGGTCGTGTTCTTTCTTAGCTATGCAATGACATAGACTTAGTAAGTGAATTCACAACAAATTAAAGGACCAAACTGAAAAAGCATACACTAACGCAACAAGAGCTGATGCTCGCTTATGGTGTGAGGGTAGCAGATTTTTAAAAAATGATCAGTGTCTTTTGTCAGTAAAAAACCAAAATTTGGTTCCAATAATAGTTCAATTTTTTAACTCCTGTTAGAGCCAAATATTTCTTTTTGCTAGCAGACGGACCAGGTCATGGATAGTTTTTTATTTATCTGGTTCCCTCACACTAAACACAGACATCAGGTCTTGTGTGATGAGTAAAGATTTTTTTCAGTTGGGTCTTGTTAATTTTGTCTTTAATTTCTTTTCATATTACATTTTATTTTTATCTTTGTGTAACATATATACTTTATACAAAACAAAATATGGCTACGTATATAAAACAAACAAAAACACACAAAAATATGAAAAACATCATGATTTACAAGAAACAGAACATTCAGCTCACTATGTTTTGAACATGCATTCCAAGATATGGCTGCATCTCAGGTCAATAAACCACTGTTTTTAAAACGTGCCAAAATTAATTGTTTCTTGACCAAGTAATTATGAAATTTGGCAAGTAAATATGAAATTTGGCAAGTAAATATGAAATTTGCTACGAAAATAGAATCTAGATTTGTATAGTCGCTCTTTGAAACTTTACCTTTATCACAAATTTTCAATGAAAATCAGCAGAAGAGAACAAGCGTATTATAACAACATAATGTAACACTAACACCAGAATGCCATAGGCTGAAACTGAAGTGTTAAAACAGGTAACACTGTTATAATAATACATCGTAAGCAGAATTAACCTTACTCACACAGTGTAAATATTATTGGCTTTCTTATTGAGTTGCAGTTTTCATTGCTGCTTAACAGAATGGTATGGTTTGCATTAGTATTGTATCAGATTTAGATTTAAATTGGGGAAAATCCCTTTAAGTATAAAATGGGTCTATTTCTAGTATTTTAACCAACATTCCTTGTAAAAACAAATCACTTTTCCTACATTTACATAGTACTAAGTGTAAAAAGTAACAGGCTATGCAACGAAGCCAACCGTTATTAATAACACACGCAACTTTAAAGAAATATACCCTTCAGAAGAGAGTAGTATGATTATCCCCCCCCCCCCCTATAGTAAGCATGTCACAAGGTATCATTTAGGGTTCTTTCGGAAGTACCCTTGTTATAATTTCATATTAAAATGTGGCTGGAAGAAAATAATCCTTGCAAATATTTTATTTCTATTACTAGCTCTAACTAGGATTGTCACTGTTATCTGACCTTTTCCTATATCACTTGAGACGTCATTCAACAATGGCAGCAAACATTTCATTGTATTCAAACTTTGTAGTCCTTGGGCCACTCTCTGTATAAAGCCTTAAAACGAAATTTTGTGGAGAAAATTTTGTACCAAGCGATATTTTAACCAGTGTTAGTACATGAATATAGGGAGCATGTTTTCAAAATATCTTGTCTGTAAAGTGTCAACTGCGCATACAGTAGCTTGTTGTATGGTAACAGTGGCACATGCTAAATTGTTGCACTTCAATTAATAAAATATTGCTTCAAATAAATTGTTGCAGACAAGACAAAAAGTCCATTCAGCAGAAAAAGTTAGTAAATAAAGTTGCTGCCAAAAGAAATGAAATATTGCCATGAAAAGGTATAAACAAACACCCGTCCTAGAATCCGGGAATTGTAGTGAAGCCTAATGCCCATCCTTCTAGACGCCACACACTGGGCTTCACTGTGGCCCTCAGATGGCACGACTGTTGTTGGTTTATAAAGATGCAGTCGATTCCGTTATCCATTGGACCTTAATGTCAGCATGCCCGAGAAGGAGTTGAACCGGAAACCTACAAAACAGAGAACGTGAGCAGTTTGACTACAGTGACATGTCCTCTCATTGTGGTCGCGGCACCGTAGGAGTAGGGGCACTGCGTCCATATGTTGTAGGCAAGCATCCTATAGTGTCATTCTCTAAATTTTCAATTTTTACTGGGGTGTAAATACCTAAATCTAAAGGGAAACATCTGTCTTCCAACACTTTTTACGTTAATTTAAAAGTAGCTCGCTATCAACAGCAATTTCTCTAAATGAGATGATAAAGAAATATAAATGATTTCGATGTATCTCTTAACCTTTAGGGGTCTGAAAACAGGCTAAATCGAAATAAGCAAATTCATGAATTGATTTCTCCAAAATCGTTTCACTCTTGTTTCAGTGTCATCTGTATGTTGATATTGGAAATTAGACGGTGTGTTTAGTTTCAAATGCATCACGTGAAAACCAAAGACCAGTAGAAGTTCCTTACAAAGCACAGGCAGCACGCCGCAAAAAAATGCGCCGTGGCATTTAAATTTTGTTATTCTAGCTAACTTTATCCAAATTTAGCAATTAAATTGTAAAATTGTATAGAACGATATTAAAAGACACGCAGCCTTTAAATCTTGCTGTATCATTGTGAGGCTATTGTTCAGTCTTCCAACTCTATGCGTTGCAAGTATAGCCTACAACCAATGGCAAAAGCTTTGCATTAGAAAGCATGGGTTAAAAAGAAGCAATTATTTTTTTAAAGTTCGTAGGCCCCTTCGTACGAGCATTTATTTTGAAACAAATGGACATTATCAAATAGAAAAATATTTTTTTAAGAAAGAAAAATTTTTTAAGTGCTAGGTAAAGAGGACAGTTTTAAGTACGGTAAATAATTTTTGTAAGAAAGAACAATTTCTATAGGTATGGCAAAGAGCAAGAGCATTGATAATTCATTAACATGGCCTAAAAAGATAAACTTTAGGTATAATGTATTTACGAAAATACCTTAGCTATAGGCTACATTGTAACCGTTTTGATTCACAACTTTATAAGACATACACAAAGTAACCCCATTGGGAGAAAACAATGGCACAAACAGGAATTTATTAGAGAGGGGGAGGGGGGGAGTTAAAGGAAATTATAATTCAAAGTGCGGTCCGAGAAATTCAGTTAACAGTTCAGGGGAGGGAGTATTGTCGGGTTTTTCTCCCTGAAAATAGCTTATTTCTAGAAGCTTTAGTGCCTTTAAAAAAGTTTAAAAGGTTTTATATTTACTTTTACCAGACTTTACTAGAATGCCTCCCATGGGTGTGCCACTGGGAATAAATGGCATACCTTCAAGAACAACGAAGTTTATTACCTAGGGACCGTTTTTAACGTTTAATTACTTTAATTGACAGGGGCAAACCGTTAGGCTGTATTGCTACAATTTGTACACAATCGCAGCCAACAGATTATAAGAATAAATAATTAAGTAAGGAAACGTGTCATAACACGGATTCGTGAAAATGTACTAGGTATTCCAAGCAACCCTTTCCGGCCAAGTTTCGTTTTTTAAATTTATTTTATGGCTGATTTTTTTTTTCTAACGAAGCGTTGCTGGCTGGCTATTTAAAAAATATTCTCCTTAACAATCACAATATACAACGTACAGTATCGGACATTAAATTTTACCCACTTCTAAAGGCGCAGCAGTTTGCATCTCATCCCCTAACGATTTCTGGTCCAACAATAGCTTACACGCACAGTGAACTATTGTTTATGGTTCGAGCAAGTTGGAGAGCTGATGCTACTTCATTGTTGCATTCACGGTTCATCACAAAGAACAAGTAGCCAGTGAAAACAATATGGCGTGTGCGTTGGTATTGTTGTTTCTTTTTTTTTATTATTGATTTGCGGCGCGAAACAGAAAGGAGCTTCCCGTCTTAAGCATGTGTCGGACTGTTTCCACGATAACTTCTGAAAGAATTGTGCAATTCATGTAAAATTACCCACAATCATTCTAGGCCTTATTTCTGGATTTAAATTTGTGGATTTAAATTGATTTGCGGCACGAAACAGTCCGACACCATGCGTCTTAAGCATGTGTCAGACTGTGTCCACGATATCTTCTGAAAGAATTATGCAATTCATTTAAAATTACCCCATAATCATTGTATGCCGTATTTGTGGGTTTAAATTTGTAAATCAGTAAAATTGGGCACGGTATTTCTCTAAAGTAGGAAATATCTCAACATAAAATATTCATGAAATTAATCTGTCACAAATAAAAGATTGACACATAAAACTAAATCTAAAAGCACACGCGTCACGTTTTCTAATTAAGAGTGGAAGATATTCGTTGACAAATTTAACCAACACACCAGCCCTACGAGTCTTCACGGATATATATATATATATATTTATTTGTTTGTTTGTTTGTGGAGAAGGCTTTACCGAAG
This sequence comes from Lithobius niger, assembly GCA_023313725.1. Lineage (NCBI taxonomy): Eukaryota > Metazoa > Arthropoda > Chilopoda > Lithobiomorpha > Lithobiidae > Lithobius > Lithobius niger. Next base: position 90,767 of record JAHWFP010266520.1, on the reverse strand, counting down.
CAAATAATAAGCCTGAAGTGAGGCAAAGCATCGGAAATATGATGGATCAAGGTGGATGATCAAAGAGACACATCGCTGCTCCCGTTGGATGCAGCCACAATGGGTGAACAGTCAGGAGCGGTATAAAGGAGTGTGTATGATAATATTACCGCATGGTTCATCTAGCTTTGTGAGTTGCTACCAAAGACGGCCTACTGTGGAATGACTAGTCGTAACTATTTTCAAAGACAACCCACGTTAAAAATACGCTGTGTACGTTTTAATCTAATAAATCGGTGCGAAAAGTATTACTCGAACTACGATTAGTGCAGGCATGTGGTAACTCGGCAGCTGAGGAAAAGGCGATGGCTTTTCAAGCCAAAGGCCGACTGGGGTAGAAATTGCGTGCTTCCCCTCCTGGCTCAACCAAGGCCGTTAGTAACCGATCCTCACCTCGCCACACCTCATTGAGGGAAGTAAAGCCACAATGATTTACGTTACTATGGTATGTCAACCGAGGAGAAGGGGGGGGGGGAAGGCCTCCGTGTGTAAAAATTATGCCCCAGTCCTCCAGTGACCGTAATATGGTAGTGGTCTCAATGCTAGTTCACGTGTGTGCTGGAAAGTTTGACTCCTTTTACAGTTGCTTTTGTGAAATAAGATTCTATCTATGCTGAATCAACTGGCCTGGTATCCAGAAACGAAATCTATAGCTTCTCTCCGCGAAGTCAACATGACAACGAATGGAAAAGAAAGTGATAATGACAACATGGACATGGCATGCATTTATAAGCTTCTGGCCGGATCAGGAAGATACTAACAAAGCAACAGCTATCATTAAGTTTGTCGTTAACTGGCGATTTATTTGGTTTGTATAATGGAGCTAGTGAACTGAATTTTCATGCCCACAAATTGCAAGAAGTATGCGTAGTAAATACTAGCTGGTTAACTATAATTTAAAAGCTACCTTTTTGACAAAGGTGAATGGAATTAACACGAAAAGTAACTTCTTCCTTTTCATTTTTGCTTAGGGCCGTCGTCACTTTCACTGTCGACATAATGTAGCGGGCTCCGCTTACTCTACTGTTTGGCCAAAAATGGTCGGCGTTTGAAAGTAGTGATAACATTCCACCAGGAAAAGGCAGCCAGGGTAGCAGGGTCAAATCCCCCAGTAAAATTAAAAAAATTGCCTTGTAATTTCTAAACATTAAGAGACAGCTGCATAGGGTTTGGACCGTTTGGAAGCTGGTAAAAAAAAACCCTTCAAAATGGTGTATTCAAACGTTAAAATCGGTCGACGAGAAGTGAAAATATCTTCAATTTGGTTTATTACCGATCTATCTGGATTTTATCTAAGGAATTACATGAGGCATTCGGAATCGGTAATCGGGATCAGTCCAGCTTTACAAAATATGCAAATATGCTTTTAGAATTGCTTACAGTTACAAACACTTGTCTGCTAGTGAGGCCGGAAAGATGATTTTGTTTATAGGTCCAAGGCCCGAAGCCATACGCCGCCTCTTTATCATCAACAATCAATCTTTTAACAATTAGAATCGGTTCAGTGTTTCGTTGTTGTTTGGATTTTGGCTCTTGGTTATTGGCCCATTTTGTCACCCTGATGGTTCCTCAACCCCATGTCCGATTCCTGATTTTTTTTTTGATAAACCTTGTTCAGAATCCAGTGCTACTGCATGCAAAGTTTGGTTAGGATAGTCCTTGCGATTTTCGCGTGATGCGCGGTCTAAGATTACATTGGAGTGTGACCTTCAGCCTCGCTCCGCTTCAATTAACTACTTTCTAAACGTTTTCTTTATTATCTGGCTAATATTTCGAATTTTACCTATTTTAGTATTATTAGCCGTTGCAAGGAGAGTTCATCAACAGATGCATCAACAAAAATGCCTTAGAAAAAAAATGAGCTCTTTCGGGGAAAAAATATTATTTTTGGGAGCAATACCTCGAAAGTCTTGTAAGCTATCGATAACAAGCAATCTCATTCCTCAGTTTTGAATTGCTACTCACTTCAAACAGTTTTTTTTTAAATAGTAGGAAACCAGAACAGTGGTTGTGGTTTCCAAATCCAACCTCTGTAAACAAACCTAGTATTCTCTGAAATTAAACAAACACCCGTCGTAGCATCCGGGACTGCAGTGAAGCACGCTGCTTGGCCATCTAGCCAAAAATATTTTCACTTATTATGTGGCCGTGAATCGAACTCGGATCTGCAGTGTCATTTCTCTTCATTCTCCTAAATTCTTTGGTTTTAGCTTGGCTCTCCGTTATGCATTTTCGTAATTTTTTTAACCTACTAAATATCCAAGAAAAAATAAATTGGATGCAAACCTATTTAGTAGGAGGGGAAGGGGAGGGGAGTTACAGAATTTTGAGGGATTCATGATGTAGGAAAAAAAACTCACACACATTCCCTTCTCCCCGAACGTAGTAGACTTTTAGATTAGCCCGTATTCATGACGGGCTTTACAACTAGTTGATAAACAAATTAAACAAACTCCCGTCTTCACTACAGTTCACGGATGAAACGACGATGTTTGCTTATACCTCAAGAGTTCAGATTCAAAGAAAAATCATTGTTGTGATTTGACGTCATAGGTTGGTACGCAGGGATTATTAACGAGGCGTGCCACCGAAAACGAAACAAGGAATGACCAACAATGCAATTCTTTGACAGGAGAAAGTACTACATAAACGGGCACTACAGCGAAGCCAACTTTTTAGGTGGGTAAAATTTAATGTCCAATACTGTACATTACACCGAATGGTGTATTCTGATATCATCCTTAAACAATAGCATGAGGAAAAATCAAACGAAACGTAAAAACATCAGCGGCATAGTCTAGGTATGAGCGCAGCCATCTATTCGCGGAGCTGTCTTGCCTGACCTTGAGGAGTGAGTCGCACCTGCTGGCTCTTCGCGATCGCTGATTGGCTAATAGGCCTAGGTTCACACGCGTTGAGTTCATGCGCAGTTTGTAAAAGAGTTCCACCGTATTTCTGTAGCTATTCGTAAACAAACAACTTCTGTTTCCAGATAAGTAGATTTTTGTAATCAGCCAACATAGCTCGAGAAACTAGGCTAAAGATCTGGTGGTACACAATTTTCTCTACGCACTGAAACGATAGGGCTCTGTGGCCCAAAGACTGTTGTGGGTAATATCTCCACTTGCAAGTTGACAGTATTGCCTAAGGCCACATTTATGTAGTTGATTTTGGTACACAAGCATAATGCTTGGCACTTGAAAGAACAGCTTTTCCATGCAGAATGCTTGCAAACGAGCATTTATAATTATGAGGCAGGATGGAGTAAAAAGCGCCTTTTGATGGTTTCAAACTTCGAGCTAGTATCAATTTGACTTATATTTTCAAGTATCACGCAATGCCCACAACACTTGTTGAATTGCATGTTGGGTTGGAAAAATTACAGCGACAATGGCAGCGGAAATTCCATCAAAGCTATAAGAAAGGAAACGATGGTTTGCTAAAAGTTTGAATAAGAAAGAAACAATCAAGTGTCTTCGTAGCAGTGGCTTATACCCATATGGGACAGATTATTGACATCGTAGAATCGTGAAGATGTTATACAAGATAGTTGAATGGATTAGCAACAGAGATTTAGAAAGTTAATGAGATAACACATAATATCATTTCCAAGTCTGCTTGGGGCCTTGTCTGAAGTTGTGGCTGCTGATATGTCTTCTAATGCTTTGCCTTCGAAGCAGCATGAAAGCAAAGAATTAGTAGAGGTATTAATAGCTGCAACTACTACCATGGTCCCAAATAGAATTGGAAGTGGTAAGATGCTACATACGGCTAACTTTCTAATGCCCTGGGGAGCCAGCATGTGAGCTCGGTCACGCACTCAAGTTTCATAAACGTTGAGCGACAACTTCTGTATCGTGGTGATGTCGCAGAAGGCCTAGAGGAGCCCCACATGCGCATTTGCTAGTGTAAGCATAGCGCGTCGAGCAGAACATTGCTCCTCATCACTTTTAGTTTACAAATGCAGACTTATGAGTTTTTAAAGTAATTTATGTTCCTTGACGTTCAATTTTATTCCGTGGACTTCTTTTCTCCGCAGTACTAAAGCAATTCGCTTAATAGCTGTTTCTTTTGCCTTCACTTCAGCTGCTGTGTATATTGCATGCATTGTATCGTCATATTTCAGCAGAAGATGACGACTGACTTTGTCCATGTTTAACTTACCATGCCTGTATTGTCATGGTTCACTACCCGCCATTCGTACCACGACTTTGGCTCATTTATTTAGTTACTGAGCTTTACCGTACCTTTGCTGTCATAGTTCAATATCGGGCAATAGACCATGTCCTATTATCGTTTCATGCAGTGCTCGATGAACGTAAAATCGACAAAATATTTGGTTATTTGCAGGAAACACGACCGTGTTTTTATAGTTATGGTTTCTTCCTTATGGGTTAGATTTTCTTCAGTAGACATATACTCTGAAGTTGGTGTGCACTGATCAGTGTAACTTTGAGCCTACACGAAAATTATGCACTGGTGATCATTGCGTGTATACTGGTAGTATACAAATCCATTCTAGAATGTGTGCTGCCACTGCACAAACTTGTGTACTCCTTGTCAACTATTCGATAAAAGGCTGAGCTGATAAACAATGACGTTTACTGTTAATGCACAGTACGCTACCTTCAAACTGTAGGATCCAAGAAATTTATTCAAAAAGCTTTAGCTCAGAGCAACAGAAACTTATATATAACGATTTCTTTTAGATATCTCACTACCATTGTCATACAAACAGCAGCATAGAAAACAGTGATGAACACTATCTTTTTAATGAAGAGTAGTAGGACCCAGCACAGCTGCAGTTTAGAAATATTGAATGCACACTTTACACAATATACAATTTATAGTTTACAATCTTTGCCAAACGGTTTATAAACTATAAACTATAAATCGTTTATGATCTTTGACGATATACAAAATATGCAACCACATTTTAAATGAACACAGCTACCCAGCCAATCATGTAACTCAGCGCCCACACTTCAAACATGCGCACACCTAGTCCCATAAGCATTTTATTCATATAATTTATTGAAGTTTAAAATTGGTTTTATTTTCCTTATTTTCCTGTAAGCCCTTCATACTGAGAAATAACCAAATTACTCATCACTAAGATTGAGATATTTTTTTTACTTTTCAACATGGTCTCAACAAAACTCCATTATCATCAACTGTCCGTCATTTAATACGTCATCTATTGCAGATTTTAATTCGGTCATAAAAAAAATTCCCCATTTGGCAGTTATTCTGACAACATTCCGAAAATGTCAAGATTTCATCACACATTCGTCATGTACTCTCAATTGTCAGCAGAATATGGGATCATTCTCATTAGACTTGCTGAGTTATTAAGAGCCAGGTTGCCATACTGCATTACAATAATATATAATAATATGATGTAATAATAATATAATAATATAATAATAATAATAATAATAATAATTTTTTTTTCTTCGAAATTCATATTTGTTGTTATTCCTGTTTTCATGAAATTGCAATTTTCGTCATGTGCAATTATACCTAAATCATCTTTTATTGTCATTTATGGCACTGTTATGTTCATAACAAAAGTTTTATCATCACTAATAAATAATTTATTCAGTAATGGTAATTACACATTCATCAAACAATACGACAAATGCGTGCACGAAGCCAATATAGCTTGTATGTGCACCGAATTAAAATCAGAAAAGAAATAATACATCCAGTTTCTCAAATCACAATTTGAACATTATATTTTGTACACAAGCCCATTTATTATAGATAAAGTTACTTAATCCTGTTAGTATATTTTACCAATGTCTAACTATAGCCATTCCCTAATTTTTTTTTGTATATTTGCTCTATTTAAATTTCTTCTAATTTCAAAAGGTATCTCATTAAGAATTGTTGTCACAAGGAATTCATTGCACCTTCTGCCATATGAATTGCTCCATGATGGTATTTTTAGCCATGCTGAAAGGTTTCTACCCTCTCTATCTGTTCTTTTTTGGTATGTATTATCAAAAAAAAACAGTTTACAATTAATGTTAATTTAAACAATTTATTAAAATCTAGAAGTTTATTTTTTTAAGATATCCTTTGTCGATAGTTTATGAAGCCTTTCAATGTAATTTTCAGTTGTCGCTCCGTATATGGTGCAGGAATTGCGCACTTGTGAAAGTATCCATGATTCATATAGAATTTTTAAATTTCAATTCCAAAAGTTTTATTTACAAGGAAAAGTGTGGGAATGATTTTACGTATATTTTTCTTTAAAATTTCAATGTGAGAGTAATATTTCCAGTTTTCATCAATTATAATTCCTAGATATCGCATAGCTGCAACTTGTTTGATATGCGGGCAGTTTTTGCAGTTATTAATAATAATAATAAGAACAATAATAACAAAACAATATAATATTAATATATTATCAAATAATATCATATTCTTACCATTATTATTAAGGCTTGTGTTTGTTTTTCTGGCTTGGATTGGATGAAATTCCTACTCCCATCTCTGTTTATTTTTTCTGAATCAAATCTGATACTGATGTTGAACTACATAAATCGATGTAGTTTATCGTAAAAATCTTTCATCATAAAAAGCTTTCCTGAACTGTGCAAAATTATTAAAAAAATCTGAAATATTGACATAATTGTTCTTGTATTGGTTAGGTTTCCTCACTATCCGAAACAGGTTAATCTTCCACCATGTACCCCATCAAACAAGTCATATAACCAATATTATTCTCAGATGATAGATATCCAGATGAATAAAGTTCCTTGTTCTTGTCCTCGAAAGTGTCAAACTCGTTTATTTGATGCGCGCCCACAAGTGACCGTTACAGACAACAAAAACGTCACTTTGTTGATAAACTTTGCGGATCCGTACGAAAGTCACTTACAAGAGAGACTTCTTTATGGTGTTGTACAACTTCTCTGTGACATAGGAGGTGCCTCGGGAATGTATCTAGGACTATCGGTATTGTCTGTCTTTGAGATTATCCTTTCATCATGTCGTTGTCGAAGAAATCGTCCCAAGATTTCGCAGACTGATCCGATATTTCGAATTGTAAAAAAGACATACATTAAGTGGCGAAAGGAAACGAATCAACATCCAGCTCCAGAACAAGAAAAAAAAACTTCCACCATTGCAAATATATCAAAGGCTATTGTCCTGGTCTTTACTCTTGTACTATTTGCTGTACTAACTGTTACAAGAATATACCTCTTTCTGCAGTTCCCAACTTGGAAAGGTGTGGAAATATCAATAAATCCTTTCATTATGCCACCCGTAATTACTACTTGTCCCGGAAACTCAAATTTGGAAAAACTGCAAATTGAGTATGCGACTTTGAATAATATTCCTAGTTACTGTGATGTAAAGGCTTTGGAATTGCTTCACACAAAGAAGATCAATGTTTCATATCTGTGGACAAATCCTGAAGTAAGTATTAATTGTATCTGAGAAGGTGAAATTATTTGAACTGAGTAATTAAAGACGTTAACCAGTGATTTTACCCAGATTGAAGTAATATTACAAAAAGTATATATTTTATACTGAAAGAAATATGCATCACGTTTTACTAATTTTTTTAGCACTGAACACTACTTACTTAAGTACTTTACTTACAGCATCCACGTTCCAGATTCTCTGCCATCCAATATGCTGATGTGGGTCAGGTGATTTCCTTTTAATTATGAAAATCGCAGTGCTGCTGTGAATAGTGTTGTTCCATTTTTAATTTCCCACTATTTTCTTTATATTGTTCGATGATTCTATGGTGCTGCACCTAAGAGTTGAAAAAGTGCCTTTAACTGCAACCTCCATTAAAACACACAACTTTATTATACGTTTGTCACCCAATTAATTAATATTTTGGGACTTCCGTGATAAAATTGGTCAGTTTGACAATGATCTTGTCAGAAACTACAACTAGCGATATTGTGCGTATCTTGTATTTTGTACCAATCAGCAAAGAGCCTGTCTGTGGAAAGAGTGGAACCCTCTGTGTCATTCCTATCTTCAAAAAGAAACTATCTAACTAGATATCAAATTAGACGTGATACATTAGATGTACCTAGACGTTTTACAAATTGATGTTGTGGCATGGTACCAGTGACCTACTCGGACATTCCATTTGCAGTTGCATTTTCTTGACAACAAATATCATCATCAATATATATATTATTATTGCCGCTCATTGCAGTATTAATCAAACTGCATGGTATGACGAAGGACCCTTCTTGGAATGTGGTTTGTGACTAGTGCCACGAGACTAGCCAATTTTCCCAGTAAAACGATATTGGATTTGCACTTCGTCTGTGGCTTTTTGTGAGTCTACCGTTTACTATATTTTTCTTGGATGGCTGAGTATGAGCTGATGGCTACTCCCCAAAAGCGGGTGCCATTTATTGAATGGACCATTTCACGTTTGGGCTTTGGAGAGATGACAAAGAAGGTAGGACCTTCTTAGTTCTGATCTGAAGTTTGTTGGTTCGCGTCCAAGTCACGTCATTTCAATAAACCATTAAGCTACAATAAGGGCTTACCGAATCTCACCTATTTTTGGTGTAGGACTTTGCTGCTTTTGTGCTTCCTTTTACTCCTTAATATCCTAATTATCATTTCCACCACTTGTTAGGGTGTAAAGTAGTACGTAATATATTGGCATTCCAATGGATGATGCCACTTGTAATTAGCCAACCTGTACAGTAATTGAATGGTAATTCGCACTTTGCCTGTGGTTGATTTGCGGGTCTGCAGACTATTATTTTTTTCCTAAGACGGCTGAGTACGAGCTCAAGGGGGGGGGGGAATGAGGCTTAATGGCGCGTCGACAACTTGGTCATTAGCGCCAACCTCAGTCACAGTGCAGTGGTCTGGGTTGCCACTGCACCACACATTACAGAGATGTTATTCAAACCTTTAATCTAAATCTTGTCATACATCTATACCTCCTGCAAAAATTGAAAAACACCGGACAGGAGGACAGACTTATCGCCCAATTGACGCGCAATGTCACGCGGAAGATGGAAACGACGACGAACACCATCAAGATGGCGACAATCAACAAGTAAGTGCCGGACCGTAAGTGGCCGTCGACACCAATAACATTCAGGAGGATCAACCCCCGCAAAACGAAACAGTGAGTATGTCGGGTGTGACCAATGCGCAAACGTGCCAACACAACCTCCTCACGGCGACTGCGGCGAAACGCCGAGTGCCACTCCTCGACAGTGCCTTTAATGCCCCGTAATTTATTACCGTCCTGTCTGTCCCACAAGGCTTGCCAAAAAGCGTGTAACCTCAGACGCAGAGTCGGAAAGGCGTCTGAGGGAACAAGGCTGAGATCCCTACCGAGAGGGCCAGAAAGGGCCCCTTTTGCAGCAGAATCAGCTTGCTCATTCCCTGCTATTGGGAACATGGCCCGGGATCCAGCAGAAAAGCACGGTTTTCCGCGGGCCAGGCAAGCGGGAAAGCAAAGCTTGGACACGTTGTGTCAAGGGATTCCGAGAATTGTAATTCGCCAAGGACTCCAGGGCACTCATGGAATCACTAAAGATAATGAAATGTGTGCCCTGAAGGTCAAGGACCCATTCCACCGCCAAACCAAGAGCCAAAAGCTCTGCAGAAAACACAGAATAGCCTGACGGAAGGCGATGGGCAACCGTTACTCCCTTACACACACAAGCACAGGCCACGCCAACCTCTGACTTCGACCCATCAGTAAACAGGCGCTGATAACCGGCGTACTGAGAACACAGCCGCCGGAACTTCTGTAAGTACTGCGCAGGTAGAGTGGAACCCTTCGGGAGGGACGCCAGAGCGAAATGAAACAGCCACTTGGGACAAGCCAAGGGGCAACTGGCATCCCCCCAAGCCTCAAGACGCAGGGTATTTCAAAGGCTATCTCCTGACAGGACCGCTGGAGCCTATCGCGGAAATCACCCTTACCCACCCTGCGTCTACCGACTCGCAAGTCTGGCCCAAAAATCATGGACCAAGCAGGACTGGATTGCACAGCACGCAAATGCACATCATACTGAATGGCAAGCTGTCGCCGACGAATGGTCAAAGGTGGCTCCGAGGCTTCAGCATAGAGGCTGACCACTGGAGAAGTTAGAAATGCCCCAGACGCCACACGCAGACCACTGTGATGCACAGTGTCCAACATCTGGAGAGTCGAGTCACTAGCTGAACCATAGACCATGCACACATAATCGAGCTTGCTGCGGACAAGGGCTCGGTAGAGGCGCAACATGGCAGTGCGATCGGCACCCCATGAAGTGCTCGACAGGACCCGCAAGATGTTAAGCGCCCGCAAAGCCTTGTCTTTAAGTTGACGCAAGTGTGGAAGCCAAGATAACCTGGAACCGAACACCAGACCCAGGAAACGTGCCTGTAGCACAACAGGAATTTGTGCCTGTCCCAAGTACAGGCAAGGATCTGGGTGCAGTGTCAGTTGGTGGCAAAAGTGGACGCACACAGTCTTATCCGGAGAAAACCGGAAACCATTACTGACCGCCCAGGTCTGGACTTTGTTAATCGCCAGCTGTAGCTGCCGCTCGCAGGTCTGCATGCGAGCTGCCCGAAAGCGCAGGCCAAAGTCATCGACAAACAAAGACTGGGGAACAGCAGCTTGCTGAGCAATGGGGTCGATCCCTATAGCAAACAAGATGACACTAAGAACACCACCTTGAGGCACACCATTCTCCAAGACAAACGGGCCGGAAAGAGTCGCCCCGACACGAACGCGAAAAGAACGGCCTGAGAGGTAAGCGGAAAGCAACAGTGGCATTTGTCCCCTCAAGCCATAGTTATAGAGATTACGGAGTATCCCATAACGCCACGTCGTATCATACGCCTTCTACAAGTCAAAGAAAACCTGAACCAGATGTAGACGCAGGCGAAAAGCCTCCCGCACATCCGATTCAAGGGCAACCAGATGATCGATGGTTGACCGAAACCGTCGAAAGCCGCACTGGGACGCAGATAAGAATCCCCGTGATTCCAGCACCCAGACCAACCTCTCATCGACCATCCGTTCCATAAGTTTACAGACACAGCTAGTCAGAGCGATTGGGCGATAACTGGAAGGAGCAGTAGGGTTTTTGCCCGGCTTCACAATCGGGATGACCACTGCTGTCCTCCACGCTGCCGGAACAGAGCCTTCTGCACACACACGGTTGAACATCTCCAGCAAGAACTGCTGGGAGGTAAGAGGCAGATGTTTCAACAGCTGATAGTGAACATCATCAGGCCCTGCGGCAGAGTCATGCGACTTGGACAAAGCTGAAACAAATTCCTGCCTGGTGAACGGTAAATTGTACTCCTCTAGCCCATCGGAGCGAAAGTCTAGAGGGTGAGCCTCTTCACTACGCTTTATTCTGAGGAAACCATAATGGTTATCACTCGAGACCTGCGCAAACGCAGACGCAAGACAGTCGGCGATATCCGGCACATAAGAGATCACGGTATTCGCCACCTTCAGATGTGAAACCGGGGAAGGCACGGTCTTCCCCGAGATCCGGCGCACCTTCCGCCACACCTGCTAAGAAGGCGTGGAGCGCGTGATCGACGAAACATAAGCTGCCCACGAAGCACGTCTAGCCTCACGGATGACATACCTGGCACGGGCAAGACAGCGCTTAAAGGCTACAAAGTTGTCAGTAGTTGGGCTGACTGTAAATGCACGCAACGCTCGCCGGCAAGCCTAAATGGAACAGGAACCCGCCACGGCTGAGTGGACGTATGCGGGATAGTAGCATGAGCAGCAGCAAGGACCACGTCAGCGAAATGAGCGGAAAGTTCATCCACATCAGAAAAGTCCTCAACCGCACGCTGAAACACAGCAGCCTTAGCAAAAGCTGACCATTCAGCACGTTTAAGCGCCCACCGGGCTGGCCTGGAAGCCACAGAACCCCCTTGTGTTGTGGACAACACAATGGAGAGGTGATCGCTTCCATGCACATCGGCAGTGACACCCCAAGTGAAGTGAACTGGAATGGCGAGCGAGCAAAAGGCTAAATCCACCGCTGACCAATTGCCCATTGCCAGGTTACAGTGTGTCATGGCTCCATCGTTCAGGATGCAAACG
>JAHWFP010266520.1:757-78543 GCA_023313725.1 Lithobius niger | reverse complement strand
ATCGTTCAGGATGCAAACGGACCCCCTCTGCATCCACTCCTCAAGGAACCTCCCCTTGTTGTCAGTATTAGGTCCTCCCCACTGGACGTGGTGGCTGTTAAAGTCGTCCAGCAAGAGGAACGGGGCAGGAAGCTGGCGAACCAGGTCCTCCAGGTCACCAACCCCAAAGACCTCATCCGGTGGTAAATAAACCGAACAGACAGTAACATCGAAGTGGAAAGAAACTCGAACTGCTACCGCCTGAAATCTAGTGTGCAGAGGCACACTGGAATGCGGCTGAGAGTGTTGAACCAGCACAGCAACACCACCATGTGCACGTGGCACAGGGTCTGCATCCAGGCGGTAGACAGAGTAACCCCTAACAACCGGATTATCCAACGCCTTAAAGCAAGTTTCCTGAAGGCAGCAGCACAGAGGTCGCCAATGCGACAAAAGCAGCCGCAGCTCTTCTGCATGGGTCCGATAACTTTGACAGTTCCACTGAACGATGGTATGCGCAGGCATCAGGGCGAGCTCAAGACCACATCATCCTCCTCAACTCCTCCTTTGGGCGATCCGAAAACATCTGAATCCTCACCCGAATCAAAAGATGGAGTGAGGTTCAGAACGAAGTTGTCCTCGGAAGGACGAAAAAGTTCCGGAGAATTAGAACAAGAAATCTCTTCCTGCTCCATGGGCAGAGTAGCATCACGATGTTGAGGGGACGCAATGGACCCCTCAACAAGCTGGCCGTTCAACGACCGTTTCACCGTCTCTCCCGGTGGTGACGTTCTCACGGGTGGTGTTGAGGCCTTACCAGCAGGAGCCTTCTTCTTCGACGTCTTCTGCCGAAGCCTTAACCTGCCTGGGAACAGTTAGAGCATCAGGAACAGTAACAGGAGCAGAAGCATCTGCAGGCTGGGCAGATGTCGACGGCACAGCAGCAACTGGGTCCGAAGGACCCAAAAGACCCTGCAAAGATGGTTGTTGCTGGGTCAACAAAGTAACAAGCATGCTGACCGTCCTCGTCAAAGACCTGAGCTCAGTGCGCAAATCCGCCAAATCAGCAGACTCACTAACTGGGCCAGGCAATGGCGCAATGCACACCTGCGAAAAGATTGTGTTATCGTCGGCGCCGATAGTTTGGCATTCTTCCGGGCCTCCGAGTAGGAAAGCCCGTCCTTTACCTTCAATTCCTGAACACGACGTTCCTCGACATAAACACGGCAGTCCCGCGAAGAGGCCTGGTGCTGACCACCGCAGTTGACGCACTGCTCTGGGGCAGCACAATCAGTGCCCTCATGGGGTGCCTGAGCACAGCTAACACAGGTTGGCTTACCCTTACACGAACCGCTGGTATGACCAAAGCATTGACAGCAGTAACACCGCATTGGGTTCGGGACGTAACATCTGACCTTCAACCGCAGGTAACAGGCAATAATGTGCTGCGGTGCAACCGGCGAATCAAAGGTCAGGAAAAAAGTGTCATTAGGCTGAGCACCATTGTCACCTTTCCGCGTCAAACGCCTAACGGCGGTAACGCCTTGTGACTTGAGTTCGTCCAGGATGACATCATCACTGAGACCCCTCAAATCAAAGCACGTCACGACCCCCTTACTGCTATTCAAGGTACAATGCGGCTCCACACGCACCGGGCATAACCCCAGTGCACTCGCCTTCAAAAGCCTCTTTGCCTGAGCATCGTCCACAACCTCCACAAGGTATCCCCCAGTACGAAGCCGAGAGACACTCTTCGGATCTGAACCACAGATCCCTTTTAACGCTTTGTGGACAGCGAAAGGACCGAGTTGTGTAACATCTCGGCCCTCGCTTGTCAACACCAGGAACTTCGGGACTTGGTCCCGACTCTTACTACCGTCTGGTAACTGGGCACCAGGCCCAACCATCTCAGGTTCCCTCCTCTGTCGCTTGCTAGTGCGGCGAGGAGGGGAAGAATTTGGGGGGAAAGAAGATTTTGCGGGGGAGGGGGGGGGAGAAGTTGCCATTGAGAGCAAAAAAGAAGTCGCGGCGGTGCGCTCCCCAGAAAAGAAAGCCCCGTGCGGCACTCGGGTGATGCAGGGCCGGAAGCCGCATATCCAGGGCCCTGCACCAGGAAGCTAACACCGCCGTCTATCTCGGTGAGGTGGCAGCCAAAGTATGCCGAGAGGCGAGGCCACCAAGGAAGCCGTACACACCACCTCCGTCGATAACCCAAACAGTTCGGGTCCGTGATACAGATGGATACAGCACAAGCCACCTCCCCACATCGACACGACCCGAAAAGTCATAGCCGATTGACCTTAGGCCGGCTTGCCCAGGCCACCCGTCCTCCGGAATAAGGAGCCAAAGCCCGAAAGCCAGGATCTCCACCTCCACGGATTACTAGGTTGCAGCACACGGCCAACATGCTGGGGGATGAGGATGAAAAGCCCAGTGGCCAGAACGGGCAAATTAGAATCAAACCCAAAAGGGGATTCAAACCACCAAACATCCTCTAAGCAGCCACCCCGGGCCCGGTTTGTCCGGATGTCCCTTCACCTTTTTCCGACTAGTGCTTGCGACGGGTGTTAAACCTGCCCGCCATACACACCGTAGGTGCACTCGCAAACCGTAGTGTTGAGGTTGCTAGTGTTCAAGACGGACAAAAAACCCTCCGCCATGCAGACCCTTGGCACACTAGCAGAACGTGATCTTGGGTTCCCTTTTAGTCGCCTTCTACGACACGCAGGGGTACGGTGGGCTTATTCTACCCCCAGCCCACAGGGGGTACGAGGTCATGGCCATTCGCCAAGTAGTAAGGGAAAACGGGAAAAGCAACCATTTTTTTTTTGCTATCTTCCAGAAAACCCCTGCAGTCTGGCAATTTTACCCTACTCCTATTTGAGTATTTTTTTTTGCAGATTTTCTTTTACAGTGGTTTGCTAGTTGGTCATTTTCCCCACCTATGCATATTTTATGGATGTGTCTTTTCTGGGAGGAGGGAAGAGTGGCTGTTCAATTTTGTAACTCTCTAGGGAATGGATTTGTGGAGTTGGGCTGGGCTGTTCATTGAGTGCCATCGATACTAAAGAGGGAGGGGTTTAACCTCACTCTCCCATGATGCGTTTTTATGCAGAAAGTGGTATAGGTGGGGCTTCCCCCTTCCATATGTGCTGTTTTTATACTTGTCTTTTCTACGAGGGAGGGAGGTTGTGAAAAGAGTGAGTGTGATGAAGTCTATGGCTTCTTTTTTTGTGGGGTTTCCTCAGGACATAGTACAGTACCACGGACAGCAGGGCCCCTTACAGGGTAGGTAACTAACAGAATAGGGTGACAATAACTGGGTAACTAAAATTGTATGAGGAGCACATCACCAAAATTACACACAATGAGGTAGAATTACTTTCATTTATTTTTCCAAATAAAAAACCTTTGTATCCTAACTGAACTTGAAATGGCACAAAAAATGACTTCATGACTTAGTCTGTGATATTTATTGTAAATAAATAACCAGTCATAGTTCAGCCAACCTTCACTACAAATGAAATTAAACAGTAGGTTCGTTTTTCGCAATTTGCAGAACCTGTAATTAGACATCTGATATTAAAAGGCAGACATGCATGATTTTTTGGACCTTATCAGGCACCAAAAAGTCGTAGTTTTTTTTATTTCTGTCAGGTTTTGTATTTACACATTTTTTTTATATTTACAGAGATCCCAAATTCATAAAGTCGTCATCGGAAAATCTGTCGTTGAAAATACCGGAATGGGTTGCTCCAATGTATAAGTTGCACCATAATTTCACGTTACTGGGAAAATCATTGGTAACGTACACAGCAGTAATTTTCCCGGTGACTTCCGTCACGTTTAAAGCGTTGTAATATGGCAAATTAAACCATGGTTTGTAAATAACATTTTTGTTAAGTTCTCCTTTGATTTTGTGAATATCCTCGTACACCCAAGTTCTAAGACAGAGCAGTTTATCACAGTCATTTGCTTTTTTCCAAGAAGAGTAACAGGGGAAAATCGATTGCATATAATTGAAGTTTCTGCTCGTCAAACTCAACCTCCAGTTTTTTACAGCTACACCTTTTAAGATTATTCAATAACATTTGAGTTTCCGTGTTGCTGAGTGAAATCCA
This sequence comes from Lithobius niger, assembly GCA_023313725.1. NCBI lineage: Eukaryota > Metazoa > Arthropoda > Chilopoda > Lithobiomorpha > Lithobiidae > Lithobius > Lithobius niger. The sequence continues at coordinate 74,443 of JAHWFP010266520.1, read as the reverse complement.
ACCTTTACATTTTAATATATCATTCGAAACGGGAATCCCCGAACCCTTTAAATCGTTAAACTGAATGGAAGGAGACAATGAAAACATTACACCATCGTTAATCTTTGTACCTTTCTCTTTCTTAACATTCAGCAAGTTTTTTTGCAAGAAATTTCAGAGATTCGTTTGCCAGTTCTGCTGAAATATCTTGAGGTTTACTGTTTATCTATATTCCCTTTTTTAATATATTTATTGAACAAACGAACCTCGAAATTGCTCAGGGGAAGTCATCATATTGACCAATCGATTAGATACAAAGAGTCTGCATTAAAGACCTGGTTTGTGAGAATACGAGGTACAATAATTTGAGAAATATAGAAAAGACAACTGCCAGCATTGGAACTCAACCCTGAACAGCCACCTATTAAACCGAGGGTACTAATAGTACGTGGATGTCCTGGTTTCTAGTCCCTGTCGAGTCAGTTATCTTTTCTTTCTTTTTGAGATTGTTGTGTCTTGTATTCTCACAAACCCACTCTTTAATGCACGTTGTTTTGCTTAATTATTTACTCTGTCACCGTGCATGTATGCTAGAGATGTTTTTTTTTCCAGGGGTGGGGTGGGGGGTAACTGGTATACTAACAAAGATTGCAGGTAATGAGTTTGGACAATAATTGAAAAGGACGAGAGGGGAAGGGAGTGAAGTGATGGGAGTCGGTCCAAGTGGACAGCCTGAACTAGGGTACATATTGACACCCAAAAACAACTACGATATGCACTGTAAGCATTTAACATACATAAGAGATGCTATCAAACCTGAAGATAGAGTAATTTTTTCTCCGATTGTATGGTAAAATATGTGGGGGGAAGAGGGGGAGTGTGTTTTAGAGAGAGAGAGAGAGAGGGCGGATTATGGCTTGACTAGAGGTGGGGAGGGAGTACAGGGACGGCCCGAATTCAACGTTGGTAAATGGAGAAATTTCATTAATGGCATTTATAATTCTTAATAACATGCACTGGGCCCATCGCAGTGCCAGAAGAAACTAATAATAAATCACAGTTGCGTATAAAAATTGTATGGTGACTTCACAGAACGTATTTAAATTAATGAACTGGGATGCCAGCCACGTAGGCCTAAAGTGATAGATTATCAGCTGTCTGATAGGCCCAATAACGCGCAAGGCAAGGTTTAGCTTAAAACTAGTAAATAACAGTTCTCACAGCAACACAGGTTAAAAGGATTACTCATCGCTAGCCCAACATTACACATTTTGTCCCACTTCTTCTGAGCTTTGGCGGCCCTGGTACGAATCAGGCTTTATATGCTCCCAATGGATCTCTCAACGTTGTTTCACGCTGGATAGTAGAAAGAAACAAACTTCTGCTCAATGCAGTAAATTCTAGCCGGAGACTTCATGACGGAGCTTACAAAAACCTTGCTATTGTCAGACAGCAACAGCTTAGGGCTACCAATACTTGAGAAAACTTCACGAGACACAATTTCAGCGAGCACGGGGGGCAGTCGCAGTGCGAAGGGCAAACAGTTCAGTCCAATTTGTGAGTACATCGGTCACCACCAACATAAGCCTGTTGCCCTTAGAGTAGGTCAGGAGGCGGACAGACAAATCGATCGAGTAGCAATCGCCAGGTAACATGGGAATAGGGGCAGAACCAAGCAGCCCATGATGACCAGTACGGTCATGTGTACAAGTCTGGCAGGCGTGACACTTGCGGATAAAGTTGGAAACATCTCTGACCATGCCAAACCATGTGTACTGCCTTTGAAGGATCTACACAGTCGTCGCCACATGACCTGTAATAGATACGAAAACAGTTCTCACCGACCTTATCTTTAAAAGTACGACTCACCAAATCGCCCTGGATGGATGCACTGCAAAGACTCTACGAGCACAGTTCGCCTGCTGCCTTTTGATGATGACCCAGGAAGAACGGAAGGAGGGGGCATGGTTTAGCCTCAGACGATGAAGTTTCAGACTGATTTGAAATCACTGTCACTTCCCCAGCGCATACGACATGCGGATGTGGAGAAGTTACTTTGCCAACACATTCTGCTGCAGTGTCTACAGAACGTGGTTCGGCTACATTTAGGGCTATGATTCTAGCTTCAGGTGCGAGAGTTCCTGGGTTATAATCCCGGACAGGCCCCGAATTATGGTAAAATATGCGGGGGGGGGGGGGGGGGGGTTAAAGAGAGAGGGAACGGATTATGGCTGGCGTGTCTATATTTTGTTCTACATTATGCTTTCCGAAACTGACTGTATGAGGCCATGTTTTCTTCCACTACGAGTGTAAAAAATCCGTAAACATCCCATTCTTAAACTCTAACAGTAACTATGTTCAGTCTATAGGTGTGATATAATATGTTTTTGCACTCTTAGTCGTCATCCACTCAGTTTTCTGAAAACATAATGTGGAACAAACTATAGGAGTGGGGAGGGAGTACAGGGAAGGCCCGGATTTTAGGTTGGTGAAGGGAGAAATTTCATTAACAAGCCCTTGCAAGAAAGACAACAAAGGTTACAATACTCAATGGCGTTTATATTCTTTATGACATGCACTGGGCCCATCGAGGTGCTAGAAGATACAAATAATGAATCACAGTTGCGTATAAAAATGTTATGATGAGTTCACAGAAGGTATTTAAAATTAATGAACTGGGAGCCAGCCACGTAGGCCTAAAGCTGTAAATTATCGTCTGTCTGATAGCCCCAATAACGCACAAGGCAAGTTTAGCTTAAAACTAGTAAATGACAGTTCCCGCAGCAATAACGGTTAAAAGGGTTCGCACTAGACCAGCATACCACATTTCGCAACAAAGTTAAAATGGGCGTTCTCAGAATAGCGACCCCAGTTCACAAATGCAACCTACTTTACGCAACAAAGTTACTACGGCAGATGTACTGAGCACTGAAGCAATAAATCTCGAAAAGCTATTAATCAACGTATGCAAAGGCTTCGATTACAGGCTTAAACATAAACACAGTCATAGTAACACAACGCATTACCTTGAAATCGCAGCAATTCTCGGGTTGGACATCAAGCGTGCACGAGTTTGACAACCAGCTTGCATGACTACCAAAACTAGCATTCTCGGAGGTGACCAAGCTTCTCCTTACGGCAGGCTGCGATGGAATTCAAACAAGGATGGCTGGAGATTACATTACGATGTACATTACTGACGGGAAATGCAGCAAGAGTTTACCCTAACGGGCCACCATACCAGAATGGGCAAGAACATTTACGACCTTTGTTTCTAGAAGTCAATGCGCGAGTCCTGACTCACGTTCAGTTTGATCACGTCCGGACGAAAGTAAACATCGCGTGACATCAATAACCGAAATTAATAAAAATAAAGGTGAAAACATTAAACCACACTAATTAACTAAGAATTTTATACAATACTAATGAAGCAAAAAATAACCAAACATAAATTACGGTGCAACTAGGAAATAAGGAAAATTACAACTTAAGGACAAGAAAAACACAAGTGAAATCGGCCACACTGACACAAGTCGTACCCACCTCTCTAAAAATTGCCTATTACAGGATGACCAGAAAGTATACTACAATGCAATGCAGAAGACTATTAGAAAGCTAAGCAACTTACTTTACCGAGTGATGCTGCTACTAAGGTATTCGTCGATAGCAATTGCTTGTTACAAGATAACCAAAAAGAATACTTTAATGCCACGAACAAACCGATTAGAAATCTAAGTGAACCTACTTTACCGAGTGACGCAGCTACGAAGAAATGTGTGCATGAAAACTGTTTCATGTTAATCAGTTCAACATAAAAAGCCCTTTGGTAAAAAGAGGAGATTGGTTCATTAAGTCTGGGCCTCTTTTCAGCTTCCTTTGCACTAGTTCTGGCTTATTTCGTAAAGCAATTTTATACTACAGCGATCAGGGCGTAGCACTTATTGTTAGATGTAAAGTAGGAAAGGGAGCCTGCTACATAACTAAACCAAAGGACGAGCATTCAACAACTACCAATTTCGAAATTCCTTACAAAATAGAAAAAAGACTTACCCATCGCGGTACAAGCACTAAGATTTTCATGCAGAAGACGTTTATTTCCATTTAGATTTGCACGTAACTTTTCAATAGATGACTCATCCGATCTAAACAGTTTCATAATTACGAACCTTAAAGAAGATGTTTAAGAAATATAGGCACAAGTGACCGCAAATTTGGTCAAAGTTTTGTACGCATTCATATTTGCATTTAATTCCCGGTCCCAAGTAGTTAGCCAGGAACTGGGGAAGGCTGATGTTGCCAAAACTATCGAAATAACAGGGTTCTCCTGCAATGGTGCAATGAGCGATCCTGTGATGTCTGTCTCCTTTGTGGAAATCTTTCAAATTTACGATTCAATTTTTGCCGGTAGGCCTAAGTTTTAAGGGTAGTGTGTCTTTACTAAAAGTACCTCTAAGTTTCGGATTTTTCATTACTCTAGTCAATCCATTTAAATCAAAGTTAGTTGAAGTTTTATTAAAATTGATTAAACCCTGGGTGGCCTTAATCAAAGACCTCTGCTACGGGGCATTTTTTTTTACTTTGTGTTTTGTTTATTTTTTTTTATTCGAGCCGAAACCTTCCACTTCCTTGTGATGTCGCACAAGTTCACCTAGAATATTTGTGTCGTTTTGTGCCTTTTTACGGCAGATACCACCCCCGCAGTCCCTCCCACCAAGCCTCCAATAATGGCTAAAATCAGTCCTAGCAATACCAACAGCAAAAAGCCGTCTTACTTTCTTCGCAATTTTGTTTTGAGCCACATATCTTTTTTATTAATTTTATTTAGTACACAACTTCAACTCTGATCCTATCCAACTTTAGATTCATTTTCCTGTCGCCAATGAGCAGAAAGTGACGGGTAGTGTTAGCTGGCACAGCTGCTGTAAACTTTAGTTTGACTTGTATGTCCACGATTTTCATCTGAAGCCTCTCGCACTGTTTGGAGCAATCCAACACCACGAGAGGATTGGCTTTCTTAAACTGAAGCAAGTCAAAACTCAAGTCGTTGTCATAGCAAAGCTGCCTAAATTTGCACTTACTCTCCAGTAGCGAAATAAGCATTCAAATAGTGAAATGGATATCGCTCGGAATTTAGAGTCACGTGAGCATCTTTCATACTGCAGTGATCGAACACGGCCGAATTTTAACTAAAGAGTCCTGTCTGATAGTTTGAAATCTGGAACTATCAACCGAGGTTTTTCGTCTGTGGGAGCTCGCAGCTATCATAATGCCAGTGCCTAAATCCTAAATCCAATGTCGCTCTGTAGTCGATATGATTGTAAAGTTTAAGCTTTTGCTCGTCCGATGCCGTGACATGGGGAATATGACACGAAATGCTACTGAGAACGACAATTCCATTGGCTGCGGCTGTGGCCTTGAAGATGGTGATAATGTCGCCAGCTCTCATGCAGGTGAGAACGTGTTTAGTTCCATAGATTAGCTTATCATAATTTTCGAAAAATCCTATGATGTGTTTCAATGGTATGGCGAAGGTAAAGTTTTCCTTGGGAGTTTCTGCATTTTTGTTTTGTGTCATAAAGTGACGGAAGCCAAACTATCAACACCCAACACTGGCCGAGCAATGCCGCGTGCTCTGCCAAGCTGTAAGTGAGCATTTACTTCATCAGAGTACTGATACCTGGATAATTTAACTCATCGTCTTGTTTATCACCTAGATGGTATTTGATGTTAGGAAACAGGAATATGGGAGCATCATTAATAAGACTAGCTACTTCTGCATCCGCGTTAGCCAAGGCATTGTCCTTCAGCAACCTCCATTTAATCAGGGGGCAACTGTTGGCAACATGCAGAAATAAATCTTGGTTTTAAACGTGTATGCGGATTTCGTAATTTACTTTATTGAGATTAGAGCCAACGACCTAAGTAGCATTGATCAGTTGGCCAACGGTTAGCCCATCATTATTTTTTCACATTGGCCAATGGCCGAGCCAACGTATTGACCCTATGTTGGCAATAGTTGCGTGCCTATGTTGTGCCAATGCCACAGCACCAACTTTTTAAATGTTGGTCCAATGGTGACATCCCACGGGTGGTCCAAGATTATTTTGTTACATTGGCTAGTGGCCGAGCCAACGTATTGGCCCAAGGTTGGCAAAATTTATGTTCCTATGTTGTACCAACATTATATTTCCAACTTTTTAAACATTGGTCCAATGTTTGGTTCAACATTAATTTGTCACATTGGCCTATGGCCGAGCCAACGTACAGGCACAACGTTGGGCCATGTTTATCCCCAAACCCTCCTGACAGTAATTAGCCAACATTGGGCTAACGAAGTCAAAAGTGGTTGGTTGCTTTCCCCACCCCCTTCTCTTTATGAACAGTGGGAACAACCTTTCCCCGTCACGATAACCCTTCACCCTGACCTCAGTAAAGAAATCAAGAAAATTATTGCTGACCTCAGAAAAGAAAGCTTTTATTTGCATTTCAAATAAGAACGCAAAAGGTAACAAAATCATGTGACAACCCAGGTTGGTGGGGGGGTCAAACAAACAATAAAAGCCCATAATTATATTTCAAGTAAAAAGAAACAAGAAACTTTTAATTGGCCATCATAAGCAGGCCATTTTCACGTTGCTTAGGCCTACAGGAACTAGAAAAAATGCTATTTCATTTGAAACCGTAACCTTTCTACGCTACATGATTCTCTGGAACTGAACTTAGCACGAGTTTGTAAACAAAACTCAACGCTATAGTCCACTATAAAGGCCTCATCGCGTTTCGTGCTCTTCGGCCCAGTAGGCAAAACCCCCGCACGTGCGGGGGCTGCGGGGTTGCTGGCTACGGCCCTGCATCCAATGTACATACTGATTTAACAGCAATCCAGTATTCACATCTAATCGCCACACCACTTGCTGCACAAAAGGTCTAGTAACGTTATCCGACAGGAGTACCCAGTTTACAGTACTGCATACTTATTGTAATTGGCTGAGTTTAATTACCGATGTAGTAACCTTGGTTAATGCTGCATGTTGCCCTTCAGCTGTACTGCCGTTGCACGCAAATGTGAGTCATGTTACCTGATGTCCCAAGGGCATGCACTATTGTGTGATGTGTAGTATACTGTAGTACTGGTTGGTCCGTACACTTGGACGTGACAGTAGTTAAGTGCATACAACCTGATACGTATCATTCGATACAGTTTGTTCTTTTTGTATTCGTTTCGTTCGATACCACTCGTTCTTTTTTATATTCATAACAACTCGCCACGCATGAACCTATTTCAATACAGCTTAAGTTTTGTACCGCATTATTTTTTCCCAAGTACCTGAAATGTGCCCAACTATGCTTCAAGATATGCGACACTGACGCTATGGCGTCGCACTACAATGGTTTGCAACCTCGACAAGTGAATTAATGTGATGTTTGTTGTAATGTTTATTGCCTAACTTGGCGCGAACACTTGCGTGTGTCTAGATTCGTGAATTGCACGTGAATACAATTTCTTTGGCAACGTTGATTAGATTTATCATGATACACTAGTGTGTGTCTAGGCACCCACGTCAGTATACACGTTTTCATTGTCCGAACTATGGCCGTCCAATGAGAGAGGATGCCGACAATACTAACAATGGTTATAATAATATTTTCGTACTTACGTGCCCTCCCACGCCATCCCCGTTACGCCCCCAGGCTTCAAACCATTAAAGGTACGCAGTTCGTATTGCACCGCACCCATTCGTCCAATTTCATAGCTGGAAGCCTTCCCGTTATATCGGTATTGATGAATAATCATCCTATGGGATTTGACAGGGAAGAGCGGACTAATAGTAACACAGTAGTAACACATTTTCAACGTTATTGAGGGTCAGATTTTTCATTGAAAGCAGCTTAGCTGGCATTCCGTCACGAGTTGATTTTTGTCAGGTGGGTCATTGCTCTCAATTTCCACACAATTTAAGCTTTTGTACCGCATTATTATTTTTCCCTACTATGCTTCAAGATATAAGACACTGACGCTATGGCGTCGCGCTACAATAGTTTACAACCTCTACAATTGAATTGATGTTGGTGTGATGTTTGTTGCCTAACTTGGCGTGACACACTAGCGTGTGTCTAGATAGGTTTTAAATTGCGTCCTTTTTTCAAGTCAGCGTAGCCTGATGGTTAGGGCGTTAGCCTGCTAATCAAAAGATTGCAACTTCGAGTCCCGTCCTAGCACTGAATATAGGTTATTAGTTTAAGACAGGTATGGAGTGTAGCTAACTCTAGGCAGGTATAAAAATATTTGGGAGGTCATGGCCCACCCCTAGCACCGTCACTGGGTTAGGGGAGGGTCCTATAACAAACACCAGTAGCTTTACCCATCAAAAACTGATTTTTTCCCCCCTCCGGGCATTATGCCAAACCTTAAATAAATTCGTTTTGTAAATAATGTGTTAATTAGACTACTGTCCTGGGGGGGGGGGGGGATTGAGGCTTAATGGTGCGTCGACAACTTGGTAATTAGCGCCAACCTCAGTCTCAGTGCAGTGGTCCGGGTTGCCACTGCACCACACATTACAGAGATGTTATTCAAACCCCTACATAAATCTTGTCATACATCTGTACCTCCTGCAAAAATTAAAAAACACTGGACAGGAGGACAGACTTATCGCCCAATTGACACGCAATGTCATGCGGAAGATGGAAACGACGACGAACACCATCAAGGAAGTTTAAATCAACAAGGAAGTGACGGACCGTAAGTGGCCGTCGACACCAATAACATTCAGGAGGGTTAACCACCCGCAAAAGGAAACAGTGAGTAAGTAGGGTGTGAGCAATGCGCAAACGGGTCAACACCTCCTCCCTACGGCGACTGCGGCGACAAGCCGAGTGCCACTCCTCGACAGTGCCTTTAATAGCCCGTAACTTATTACCGTCCTGTCCGTCCCACAATGTTTGCCAAAAAGCGTGTAACATCAGATGCAGAGTTGGAAAGGCGTCCGACGGAACAAGGCCGAGATCCCTACCGATAGGGCCAGAAAGGGCACCTTTCGGGGCAGAATCAGCTTGCTCATTTCCACCTATCCCTACATGGCCCGGGATCCAGGCCAGGCAAGCGGGAAAGCAAAGCTTGGACACGTTGTGTCAAGGGGTTCCGAGGATTGCAATTCGCTAAGGACTCCAGGGCACTCATGAAATCACTAAAGATAAAGAAATGCGTGCCCCGAAGGCCAAAGATCCATTCCACCGCCAAACCGAGAGCCAAAAGCTCTGCAGAAAACACAGAATAGCCTGATGGAATGTGATGGGCAACCGTTACTCCCTTACAGACACAAGCACACGCCACGCCAACGTTAGACTTCGACCCATCAGTAAACTGATAACCGGCATACTGGGAACACAGCTGCCGGAACTCCTGCAAATACCTTGCTGGTAGAGTGGACCCCTTCGGGAGGGACGCCAGAGAGAAAATGAAAATGCCACCTGGGACAAGCCAACGGGCCACTGGCATCCCCCCCAAGCCTCAAGACGCAGGGTATTTCAACGGCTATTTCCTGGCAGGACTGCTGGAGCCTATCGCGGAAATCGCCCTTACCCACACTGCGTCTACCAACTTGCAAGTCTGGCCCAAAAACCATGGACCAAGCAGGACTGGATTGCACAGCTCGCAACCGCACAGCATACTGAATAGCAAGCTGTCGTTGACGAATGGCCAAAGGTGGCTCCGAGGCCTCAGCATAGAGGCTGACCACTGGAGACGTTCGAAATGCCCCAGTCGCCAGACGCAGGCCACTGTGATGCACAGTGTCCAACATCTGGAGAGTCGAGCCACTAGCTGAACCATAGACCATGTACGCATAATCAAGTTTCCTGCGGACAAGAGCACGGTAGAGGCGCAACATGGTAGTGCGATCGGCACCCCATGAAGTACCTGACAGAACCCGGAAGATGTTAAGCACCCACAAAGCCTTGTACTTAAGTTGACGCAAGTGTGGAAGCCAAGATAACCTGGAATCGAACACCAGACCCAGGAAACGCACCTGTGGGGCAACAGGAATCTGTGCCTGTCCCAAGTACAAGCAAGGATCTGGGTGCAGTGTTCGTTGGTAGCAAAAGTGGACCCACACAGTCTTGTCAGGAGAAAACCGGAAACCATTACTGACAGCCCAGGTCTGGACTTTGTTAATCGCCAGCTGTAGCTGCCGCTCGTAGGTCTGCATGCGAGCTGCCCGAAAGCGCAGGCCGAAGTCATCGACAAACAATGACTGGGGAACAGCGGCCTGCTGAGCAATGGGGTTGATCCCAATAGCAAACAAGATGACACTAAGAACACCTCCTTGAGGCACACCATTCTCTAAGACAAACGGGCGGAAAAGAGTCGCCCCGACACGAACGCAAAAAGAACGGCCTGAGAGGTAAGCGGAAAGCAACAGTGGCATCTGTCCCCTCAAGCCACAGTCATAGAGATTACGGAGAATCCCATAACGCCAGGTCGTATCATAAGCCTTCTCCAAGTCAAAGAAAACTTGTACCAAATCTTGGCGCAGGCGAAAAGCCTCCCTCACGTCTGATTCAAGGGCAACTAGATAGTTGCAGATAGTTGACCGAAACCGTCGAAAGCCACACTGGGACGCAGATACGAATCCCCGTGATTCCAACACCTAAACCAACCGCTCACTGACCATCCGTTCCATAAGTTTACAGACACAGCTAGTCAGAGCGATTAGGCGATAACTGGAAGGGGAAGTAGGGTCTTTGCCCGGTTTTACAATCGGGATGACCGCTGCTGTCCTCCACGCAGCTGGAAAAGAACCCTCTGCCCACACACGGTTGAACATCTCCAGCAAGAACTGCTGGGAAACAAGAGGCAGATGTTTCAACAGTTGATAGTGAACATCATCAGGCCCCGGGGCGTAGTCATGCGACTTGGACAAAGCTGAAACAAATTCCTGCCTGGTAAACGGTAAATTGTACTCCTCCAGCCTATCGGAGCGAAAGTCCGGAGAGTGAGCCTCTTCTCTACGCTTTATTCTGAGGAAACCAGGATCATAATGGTTATCACTCGAGACCCGCGCAGATGCAGACGCAAGACAGTCGACGATATCTGGCACAGAAGAGATCACAGTATTCGCCACCTTCAGCTGTGAAACCGGGGAAGGCACGCTCCTCCCCGAGATCTGGCGCACCTTCCGCCACACCTGCTGAGAAGGCGTAGAGCGCGTGATCGACACAACATAAGCTGCCCACGAAGCACGTCTAGCCTCACGGATGACATACCTGGCACGAGCACGACAGCACTTAAAGTCAACAAAGTTATCAGTAGTCGGGCTGACCGTGAATGCATGCAACGCTCACCAGCGGGCCTGAATTGCCCGCAAGCAGGCTTCCACCACGGAACAGGAACCCACCGCGGCTGTGTGGAAGTACGCCAGATAGAAGCATGAGCAGCAGCAAGGACTACATCAGTGAAATGAGTGGAAAGTTCATCCACATCAGAAAAGCCTTCAACCGCACGCTGAAGTACAACAGCCTCAGCAAAGGCTGACCACTCAGCACGTCTAAGCACCCACCGGGCTGGCCTGGAAGCCACAGAATCCCCCTGTGTTGTGGACAACACAATGGGGAGGTGATCGCTTCCATGGAAATCGGCAGCGACAGCCCAAGTGAAGTGAACTGGGATGGGTAGTGAGTAAAAGGCCACCCACCACTGACCAATTGCCTGTGACCAGGTTACAGTGTGTCATGGCTCCATCGTTCAGGATGTAGACGGACCCCCTCTGCATCCACTCCTCAAGGATCCTCCCCTTGTTGTCAGTATTAGGTCCTCCCCACTGGACGTGGTGGCTGTTAAAGTCGCCCAGTAAGAGGAACGGGGCAGCAAGCTGGCGAACTGGGTCCTCCAGGTCACAAACCCCAAAGACCTCATCCGGTGGTAAATAAACCGAACAGGCAGTAATATCGAAGTGGAAAGAAACTCGAACTGCTACCGCCTGAAATCTAGTATGCAGAGGCACACTGGCATGCGGCTGAGAGTGATGAACCAGCACTGCAACACCACCATGTGCACGTGGTACAGGGTCTGCATCCAGACGGTAGACAGAGTAACCCATTAACCGGATTATCCTACGCCTAAAAGTAAGTTTCCTGAAGGCAGCAGCACAAAGGTCGCCAATGCGATTAAAGCAGCCGCAGCTCTTCTGCATGGGTCCGATAACTTTGACAGTTCCACTGAACGATGGTATGCGCAGGCATTAGTGCGGGCTTAAGACCAAATCATCCTCCTCAACTCCTCCTCTGGGCGATCCGAAAACATCTGAATCCTCACCCGAATCAAAGGTGGGGTGTGGTTCAAAACGAAGTTGTCCTCGGAAGGAGGAAAAAGTTCTGGAGAATTAGAACAGGAAATCTCTTCCTGCTCCATGGGTGGAGTAGTATCACGATGTTGAGTGGACGCAATGGACCCCTCAGCAAGCTGGCCGTTCAACGACCGTTTCACCGTCTCTCCCGGTGGCGACGTCCTCACACGTGGTGTTGAGGCTCTACCAGCAGGAGCCTTCTTCTTCGACGTCTTCTGCGGTGCATTCCGGGCAGGCGGAGGCTTAGCCGAAGCCTTAACCTGCCTGGGAACAGTCAGGGCAGCAGGAACAGTAGCATTTGCAGGCTGGGCAGATGTCGACGGCGTGGCAGTAACCGCGTCCGAAGGACCCAAAAGACCCTGCAAAGATGAATGTTGCTGGGTAACAAAGTAACAAGCATGCCTACCGTCCTTGTCAAAGATCTGAGCTCAGAGCGCAAATCTGCCAAATCAGCAGACTCACTAACTGGGCCAGGCAATGGCGCACCGCACATGCGCAAAAGATCGTGTTATCGTCGGCGCCGATAGCTTGGCTTTCTTCCGGGCCTCCGAGTAGGAAAGCCCGTCCTTAACCTTCAATTCCTGAACACGACGTTCCTCTACATAAACACGGCAGTCCCGTGAAGAGGCCTCGTGCTGACCACCGCAGTTGACGCACCGCTCTGCGGCAGCACAATCAGTGCCCTCATGGGCTGCCTGAGCACAGCTAACACCGGTTGGCTTACCCTTACACAAACTGTTGGTATGTCCAAAGCATTGACAGCGGTAACACCGCATCGGGTTCGAGACATAACATCTGCCCTTCAACCACAGATAACCGGCAGTAATGTGCTGCGGTGCAATCGGCGAATCAAAGGTCAGGAAAAAGGTGTCAGTTGGCTGAGCACCATTGTCACCTTTCCGCGTCAAACGCCTAACGGCCGTAACGCCTTGTAACTAGAATTCGTCCAGGATGACATCATCACTGAGACCCCTCAAATCAAAGCACGTCACGACCCCCTTACTGCTATTTAAGGTACGATGCAGCTCCACACGCACCGGGCATAATACCAGTGCACTCGCCTTTAAAAGCCTCTTTGCCTGAGCATCGTCCGCAACTTCCACAAGGTATCCCCCAGCACGGAGCCGAGAGACACTCTTCGGATCTGAACCACAGATCCCTTTCAGTGCTTTCTGGACAGCGAATGGACCAAGTTGTGTAACATCTCGGCCCTCGCCTGTCACCACCAGGAACTTCGGAACTTGGTCCCGACTTTTACTGACGTCTGGTAACTGGGCATCAAGTCCAACCATCTCTGATTCCCTCCTCTGGCGCTTGCTAGTGCGGCGAGGAGAGGAAGAATTTTTTGGGGAAGAAAGTTTTTCAGGGTGGGGGGGGGAAGTAGTTGCCATGGAGAGCAAAAAGAAGTCGCGGTGGTGCGCCTCCCAGAAAAGAACACCCCGTGCGGCACTCGGGTGATGCAGGGCTGGAAGCCGCACATCAAGGGCCCTGCACCAGAAAGCTAACACCGCCGTCTATCTTGGTGAGGTGGCAGCCTAAGCATGTCGAGAGGCGAGGCCACCAAGGAAGCCGTACACACCACCTCCGTCGATAACCCATACAGTTCGGGTCCGTGATGCAGATGGATACAGCACAAGCTGCCTCTCCACATCGACAGGACCTGAAAGGTCATAGCCGATTGACCTCAGGCCGGCTCGCCCAGGCCACCCGTCCTCCGGAATAAGGAGCCAAAGCCCGAAAGCCAGGATCTCCGCCGCCACGGATTACTAGGTTACAGCACACGGCCAACATGCTGGGGGATGAGGATGAAAAGCCCAGCGGCCAGAATGGGCAAATTGGAATCAAACCTAAAAGGGGATTCAAACCGCCAAACATCCTCAAAGCAACGACCCCGGCCACGGTTTGTCTGGATGTCCCTTCACCTCTTTAAAACTAGTGCTTGCGACGGGTGTTAAACCTGCCCGCCATACACACCATAGGCGCACTCGCAAACCGTAGTATTGAGGTTGCTAGTGTTAAGGACGGACCATAAACCCTCTGCCACGTAGAACCTTGGCACACTAGCAGACCGTGATCTTGGGTTCCCTTTTAGTCGCCTTCTACAACACGCAGGGGTACGGTGGGCTTATTCTACCCCCAGCCTACAGGGGGCTGCTGTCCTGGGATGCGCTGGGATTCCTGGGACTAAACAAGCTTTTGGATACGTAATACCCTGTGACTTCGTGGCAATCCATGTGCGTTCACAAATTGTATTGTATGAATTAAGGATTGTATGAGTTAAGTCATTTTCATTCTCAATACGTTTGCGGAAAATTGTGATTAAAGAAACTTAGTTTGGTGAAACATGGACATTCCCATGACAGACAGAACCACACGTTTATTATACCCGTCCAGAGTTGTTGACAGTGCCATTTCGGACATGTTTTTTTTTTCTCTTTAATTTTAACACGGTAAACACGAGAAGGCAAGAAGGCAAGTAGAAGAAGGGTGCCCGTCCGGGCTTTTTCGGGAATTTCGATTGGTGTTGCCATTCCAGAGTTACGGGGCCCCGAACGACCCGAAGGCAAGGGAAAAAGAGGATAGCAAACGGCAAAACTGCATTGAAGGAAGTAAAAGCAGTCGTTCACAGTGCCTGTTATAGAAATTCGGTTTCACCACGTTGTCACTCCGGGCAAGAAGGGTTTACAGCGGTAAGGGAGAAGCACTGATTGAGTGAACGAATCGAACGAAAATTAACGTTTGTGATTAAAGAAACTTAATTTTGATGAAGCATGGGGATAGACATGAGAGACGGGCTGCAGGATGCCAAACTGGAAATAAGCAGTAGTTCAGAGTCCCCATTATAGAAATTCAATGTCACCATGCTGTCACTGCAGAAAAGAACGCAAAGGGGAAGAAGGTTTTATGGTGGTAAGGCGGGGGGGGGGGTTGAGGCTTAATGGTAGTAAATGGGGGGATTGGTGGTAAGGGAGACGTGCTCAGTGAGAGAGCGATGTGAACCAATATCAGCGTTTCTTAGCCAGTATGGGCAACATAGTGATTAAAGAATCTTATTTTGATGAAGCATGGACAAACGCATGACAGAAAAAACCACACGTTTAATACATCCGTCCAGAGGATGGGCTGCTTCTAGTTTAAATTAATTCATAACAAGAATAGTGCTTCCTCTTCGTTTCCCCAAAGTGCGGATGAATTGTTGACTCGTCAGCATTTGTTTGATGTTAAGTCTATGCCATGCAGCTGGCTTTTGCTGAATGGCATTATTGCCTAATAAGAATGTTTAAAAACAATACAAAGCTATAAAACTGATAAACTCCGGAATGGGACGAGTGATTGAATTTTCTAGTTCTATAAAGGGCACATCTCCGAAAGTAGACCTTTCAAATGAGCTAAGAACCAGCTTTGTAGGACAAACGGTTCAGTCTGTAGAGACCATTGTATAAACGTGTTCAAAGAAGTCCGCCATTGCCATCACTTAAGCCAAAAATGAAACTCACGATTCCAGTTCAAGTCCAGATCTCCGAAGGAACAAATCAGAAATTAATAAGAGTTGGAACACTTGTTCACCAAGTCCAACAAAGCTTATATACTAAATTCGAGTGGAAAATATTAAAAGCAGGCGTAGACATTAAGCATCGTAATTTCGGCTTTAACAATGGGAGACCGAGGTCAAACCTTGCCGTAAAGGCTACCACCTTTACTAGCAATAGCTCTATTGCAACTAAGTCACACTCCTTGGTTAGGGGCTTGCATGTGTAGGGGAGAATGCATGATGGAACGTTTAAATTGTCGAGCATGTTTTTTGGTTTCACGTTTAACTAAAATGGGAAACAAAATTCCATTTTTCGATGTGATAAGATCTTTTAAGTAAAGTGACTGCCATAGATTCGTATTACAATACAATTCTATACTAATCGTCTTGCAGTACAGTACCAGTCAAATAATTCAAATCATTCAGTAGATTGCAAAGTATTAGCTGCTGCTGGTAATTTATGTTTTAAACGCCTAGATGTAGTATAGTATATTATGTAACGTGCAGTTTTTATGTGGGTGCACGACCACCCATGACATGGCTTGAAGTTGGGCAAAAAATAGTCACAAACCTCCATAAGAACAACGGATAAAGCCATGCATCAGACAGTGTTCTTTATGAACCTAAGGTCTACGTTTCAGTTGAATGATAAGACTTGAATTTTAAAACTGGATCTGTAGGTCTTTCATTTAATCGTTACCAATCCTTTATTGCTATGCCACTGTCACCTCCCCCCCCCCAACCATTCGGTTCTCTAATACGATTAGCTCTCTTGTGTTATTCTTTAGTTTGTATATTTGATTGGCAGAAAATACTCAATGTTGGTAATACTTGTACTCCATTTTAAATCTATATATATATATATTACAAACAAAAACGTCAAGTGTGCCGTAAAAAAGGGGATATATGACTGAATTTTCACTTGTTAAAATGAACACGGATAAAAATAGATAATTTTTAATTGAAATAATAAAATGTACAATTAAGAAAATTCCATCTGTTTAGGTGCTGTTGTGCTTTACGTTTTGAATATACGATTGGTAAAGCACAACAGCACCTAAACAGATGGAATTTTTACCCATGTTCATTTTAACAAGTGAAAATTCAATCATATATCCCGCTTTTTTATGGCACACTTGACGTTTTTGTATGTAATCCGTGTACCTTTTTACGGCTATGGCGTCGCGCTACAAAGGTTTATGCATGCAGTCGATTGTTGCTGGCCACTTAGAAACAATTCAACTCTTCTGTGAAAGCCTGCATCTGCGACATAAATACGTAATTCTATCGTTTTTAGCTGCCAATTTCGAAGCCGACAACGCAGCTTAGTTTGGTTTAAAAATATATGCGTTTAGCTGAAACACTGATTCTTTCTTACAATATTTTATTTGGAGCCATGGCCCTCAGCCGTACGTCCCATCTAACAACTTACACTACACAATTTACACATCATACCCCACACTACCGTCACAATACACAATGCATCACACGAACTAATGAAGGCAACACAAAATTAACCGTACACAACCACTCTCAATCCATATACCGTTACACAGCACCTCCCACCTTCTCTCCCCCATCAAGGGAGAGTTCCGGTGGGCACGGGCACACTAGCACAAACATCACCACAGCATCGTAAACACTTGGGACCTTGTTGTGGACACCTGCTTGAGAAACACCTTCTCTCCCCCATCTAGGGAGAGTTCCAGTGGGCACGAACATACTGCACTACTGCACCACAGACTATTGGGCTCCTGCCGTAGACCCTCGCTGCACATCTACCCTCTCTCATGTTGGACGCACACACAACACAACACTGCACCGCACCGCACACAGCTCACTGGACTTGGACTATCGCACGTGGACATGATCTCACCACTATGCACCTGTACTACATACAAATGTTCTCAGCCCTTCTTCTTCCCGCTGGGAAAGCCCTGGCAAACAACGCTTTTGTAGAGGGTAAATGGAACAGGAATGTTCATACTACACACTAATCTCCGCAACCCGGCAAAATTTCGCTATCATCTTCAGACGGGAAAGTGGTCGGTCACCACCCGATGTTGATAGCAATTCCCGCGCCGTGAGCATAATTCGCACCCAAGGAGCCAACAACATTCTCGCCGCAACATATCTCCTGCAATGGCAGAGGATGTGCTCAGGTGTCTCATCCACCTGACACATCGGGCACGCCGGCATGTCAACCCATCCAAACCTAAATCTATGGGAACGAAGAAGCGTGTGTCCTACCCTAAGTCTAGACAGGACTTTTGCATCTTGGAACGACATCTTATCCAACCGTGACCTGACCATGCAAACCGGATGCAGCACATAAAAACTTCTGGCAGCATTTGATGCATCCCATTCCCTCTGCCACGCTGCAAGAGTCCACTGCTTTAGCAGCGGGCGCCGCATCTGCACCGACAGAATTGGGAGTACAGCTGTACACTCTCCATCAGCCGCGTCACGAGCCAGCCCGTCTGCTTGAACATTCCCGGGATTGTCACTGTGCCCCTTTGTCCATCTGAATGCAACACAACTGCAGCGTGTCGCCATCCAAAACTTCCACAGGACAGTGAAAATCAGAGGATCAGACACACTGAGCGTCTCGCATGACTTCCGCAATAGCCCGTAACTCGCCAATGAGTCGGTATAAAGAGCAAACGATGGCAGCTGCAATTCCAGAGCCACATCAAGCGCCACTGAGATGGCAAGAAGCTCACAAAGTGTTCTTGATGTGACAGCAGTTACACAACGCTTCACCGTGACCTTAAGTGTCGGAATCGTCACACCAAGTCCCCCTCTCTGTTCAACCACATGATAGGAGGCATCGCAGAAAACATCACAGTCCGTGTACCCTTGCTCGAAAACCTGCTCAACATCAGAGCACCAACTCCAGGGGCTGAGCGCTCGCGCGCCAGCAACCAATGGAGCACTACCACACATGCGATGAAGCAGAGTTACTCCAGCACCCGCTTCTCCAAGAACGCCTCTAGCCTTCTCACTCAATCTCCCGTAATCATCCAAAATTCGGCCAACCGGATCATTACTGCCTCGGCTCAAGTTGCGCATACAGAGAGCAGCAAGAAGCTCTCGTGCTCTGTGCTCAACTGGTACCTCCCCACATTCAACCCATAAAGCTTGCACCGGGGTAGAGGCAATACACCCCGTAACCGCACACAGGCACCCATTGACTACAACTTGGAGCATTTTCAAGTGCCTAGTCGAAGTTGCCAGGAACGGGAGATGATAATCCATTATTGATCGAACAAACATCCTGTACGTTGCCAGTAGCGCTCCTCGCGTAGCATTTTTTCCCCCACACAACACCCTTAACACAGCCGCCCTCATTAAGAGCTTATTCTTCACCCTTGCCACATTAAGTGACCAATCGAGGGTCGCATCCAGTATCACACCGAGGTATTTCACACTTGGTCCTGGACAGATAACTTGGTCTCCTACTCTCAACCGTACCTGATCAAGGGTTACCTTGGCGTATCTGGCGAAGACAACCACTTCGGTTTTAGCTGGGGCTAACAGCAAGCCTCTTGCCCCAAGAAGGCGCTGCACACTCCCAAGGGTGGTTTGCGCTTGCTCCACAAGGATACTAAGCACATCCCCCACAAACCAAACAGCAACATCATCAGCATAGCAAACAATGTTTGCCGCTAACCCTATTTCCAACAGTACTTCATTTATCGCAACCGCAAAAAGCGTTGGGCTTAGGCAACTGCCCTGTGGAAGCCCCCTACTGGTCGATGCTTCCGCCGACCAGCTCCCATTGACCCTGGTCACAAAGACGCGCTCGCCCAAGAGAGCTATAATCGTGTTTATAAGTCGCACACTCACACCCATTTTACAGAGGGAGGCCTTAACCCACGCAATGGAGACTGTATCATAGGCTGCCTTGATGTCTAAAAAGACAGCCAAGACAACCTTTCCCTGCGCCCATGCCTCCCTAATACTTGAAAGCAAAAACAAGACAGCATCTTGTGCGCTGTGACTCGGGCGATAGCCAAACTGAATACCAGCTAAACACTCATAATACT
Organism: Lithobius niger; assembly: GCA_023313725.1. NCBI lineage: Eukaryota > Metazoa > Arthropoda > Chilopoda > Lithobiomorpha > Lithobiidae > Lithobius > Lithobius niger. The sequence continues at coordinate 54,539 of JAHWFP010266520.1, read as the reverse complement.
CCACATGCCAGCTGAGCCGTCTGATAACCATTCGTTCATAGATCTTTCGAATACATGACAGCAAAGCTATTGGCCGGTAATTCATTAATTCTGACCTGCTGCTACCCGATTTGTGCACCGGAACCAGAATGGTAAATAACCAAGCTGGTGGTACAGAACCAGTCTCAAAAACTTGCTGGAATAAGGCCAGGAGGGCTCTTTGGTCTGAGGCAGATCTGTGACTCAAGGCATCGTAGCCTACACCATCAATGCCCATTGCACTCAATGGCCTACAACATGCCAGTGATGCCCGGAATTCGGAGAATTCCCACTGCATGTCCCCTACAACAGTAACAGGACCCACACTAGGTGATGATGGGGAAATACCCTCTGCAAGACTATACACACTTGCAAATCTCGCATTAAATGCATCTGCCATTTCTACTCCACGCAGCACCTCTCGGTTGCCGATAGTCGCCGATGCACTGTACACCCAAGACTGTACTGTTTTGCCCCCACATCGTCCTAACGACTTCCACGCTTGGAGAAGCGAACCCGCATTCGCCACTCTCTCGCACAAGCGCTCACTATACAAGGCTTTTTCTTCTCCCAATATAAAGTGCGATTCAGCAGACACTCCACGATAAACAAACCATAGCTCTTCACTCGGTGCTCGCCTCCACCACCGATAGGCCCTACGTCTATCCCTCACGGCAACTGTGCAACGATTCGTCCACCACTTCGGACGATTCGTGGTTCGCAAAGTGCCTCTCTGATTCCGCGACCCCCGTCTGCCAATCCAGTCGGTAAAAATGCCATTATCAACAACTGGCCGCTTCTGACCCCTCCCCAGCTCTGATGTAAGAATCCTCTGACCACTTGGAGACAGCGCCACCGGGAAGTGGTCACTTACACGTAAGTCGTCTGAGACTTCTAATGTGAACCTATCCGCTATGGAACGCGAGCACACAAAAAAATCTAACACAGATTCTTGGATGCCATCTAGCCGCCACCGTATAAACGTTGGCGTACCGTCTTGCATGACCACCAAGTCTTGGCTATTAATCGCGTCAGCCAGCCTGCAGCCACGTGCATCAGTTCGCAGCGAGCCCCAGTCATAGTGATGGCTATTAAAATCCCCACCAACCACCACTGGGGGCGGAAACTGCGCAAACCACTGCACCCACTCATTCACCGACGGATGGCCCGTGATATGAACAAAAACAACTGTAACCCATTCACTACCCATATATACTTTAATTGCCACAGCGTCAATGCCTGCAACTTGAAACCTAACTTGCATGACACAATAAGGAACAGTCCATCTTATAAAGACACCAACCTTAGAGCTGGACAACACGAAATCCGCCTCCCAGTTTGATGCGTCAAAACCCTGCATGTTGTTGACCTCCTGGATGCCTAGAATGTCAACCTGTTTTAGAAGAAGCTCCACCTCACCTAATTTACGCTGTATACCTCTAGCATTCCAAGATGCGATTTTAAAATATGCCAGTGGAGCGAATTTCGGTGGGGACTGCTCAAACCTAACCTAACCCACTCCCCCCACATCTCCTGTTCCCTCCAACCCACTACAACTTAGAATTATCTGGCTATCGTGAACTAATGATGCCACGGCCTCATCAGACAGTGTGCCCTCACTCACATTGGTCGCATATTCATGATCGTCCTCCGCTTGATTTTCATTTCCAATCTCTACTTCCACTGTGTCAATAACCATAATGGCTTCTTTAGCACAACTCTCTCCTCCATCCTCTTCTGCTGGGGTCGTGTTTCCATGACTACCTGTAACTTGCGTGAGCACTGGTGCCGTAGCTCCAGCTGCGTTTCTCCGTTTTCGCTTCCGTTTTGCAGGTGGAGTCAACCACGGCCCATCACTCTCTTGGCTTCGTTCTTCATGCAACTCCTGGCCCATACCCTGATGCACACTCCTGCTGATCGCAGAAATTCCGCTCTGTGCACTTGAATTTGGTCCGTGAAACTCAACACTTTCTAACGCCACGGAGAGACACGGGACACTCGTGCTCATGGTAGGCAGGCCCAGATTCACCTGACTACCACTGCGTAGCTGTTGTTGCTGCTGCGGCTGTTGCTGTTGCTGCTGCTGTTGCTGTTGCTGTTGCTGCTGTTGCTGTTGATTGTCGCGCGACCCTGCACCTATTTGCTGCCTCTTCGGGACCTCACGCTGAACATTTTGCGACATTCGACGCACTATCTCTTCTCTCGCCGCTGCCTGAAGGTGAGGACATAGATGCCTTGGGTCGCACCATACTTTGCAAATGTCGCACGCGCAGCTCGCGCACGCACGACGAAAATGTCCCCTCATCGAGCACCTCAAGCATTGAGGAGCGCGATCCTTCACTAAGACCAGTGTTTGTATACCTTTGATAGTGACTACATCTGGCACATCTTCAATTGTGACCCCATCTCGCAGACGCAGCGTCACAAGACGAGTCGTCGTTTCACATACAGATCTTCCGCGCACTGTTAGTTTCTCAAATTCATGTCTTTCCATTGTTGCAATCCGCGCAAATCCTACTGCTACCTCTTGTGCCGTTAGGCCCCTTGGGAGCCAGAGGAGATGCGCTTGTATTGTGTGCTCGTGCAGATCAAAAACTTCTACAGGGTGCCCATTGATTGAGAGCTTGGCCTTCATCAATGTTTGCTTGGCTGCCATGGTCCGCACTTCTACCTCAAAGACATGCCCAGCCCGAAGCGTTCCAGCTGCAACAATTTCTTCTACACCCACAATGTCCGTCACTGCCAGATAAACTTGGGTGGTAGAGTAAGGCCGCCCAGTCCATGCGCACACCATAACCACTGATCTCGGCATGCGGACATTGGTGAGACCTCCTCCATATAACCTCTTAAAGGCCTGCAAACTCCTGGATTGCCCTGGATCCACCACTTCCTCTTCAGCCCTCTCTTCATTTATTCCTCTCTCTTCACTGTCACCCCAAGCTGTCTGCCCTGTCACTGCTGCACTGAAGAGCTTTGCAACCCGAACTGCTGCTTCCCTATCAGAAGGCCCATCTCGCTCCTTTCTTGCAGCCATCTCATCACCTCCGCCATCTTGTTTTCCTCTAACTCTCATTGTCGTGTCAGCTCCAAAGTCTCTCACTCTTTTCTCACTGATCCCTCTTTTCCTTGCTTCAGCCATCACCTGCACAAACACCTCATCCGTAACGACTACCAGATTAATGTCACTGTCAGTCAACACTTTCCTCTTCCATAACTCTTGGAGGAGCCCATCTACATCAGAAGCCATTTTACCGTTTCTTTCATTTTACCGTTCAACAATCAACTTTTTAGCAAAGACAAAACACGTGGACGAAGAATTAATCTGGAATTTGCTGAGTGGCATAGCTTCCTGAATACAATGGTTAAAACAATGTAAAATAATCAAAATGATCGTTTAGGGTCCTGTAACTGCAGAATGGATCGACCAATTGAAAAAGTGGTCCCTGTAAGGTTGAAGCCCAGGGAAATTTCTGGCTCAGATCATGTTTCAGATTTTAGGTAGGTGCAGTAGTTTTTTTCTGAAACCGTCTCAGCCAAGAAGCAGAACAACAACAAGTGAACAGTTTTTAAATTTACGTGTGGCTTCCTACGTTTACTCTTGCACGGTATTGCATAAAAGTTGGTGTAAAGTTGGAAAAGTTTCTATCTACTATCTGGCCAAGTTTGGTCAAAATATATTGAATAGAAACGGAGAAATTAATAGTTTTAGTTGCTGGAGAGAGGACTTCAATCATATATACACACGGCTATCTCCGTGTATAATTAGCTCAGGAGCAGACTTACTGATATGAGCAGACTTGATGGAGGCTTTGTCAAGGAGGATTAAACAAACGAAGCTTCAACAATCAGCAAAAGGGCGAGCGGGCCACGCTAGCAAAGAAAAAGTGCCAGCGGCCGACAATGAGAACGGATATGCGCTCTAACAATTAGAAACAAACACTATTACTTCAATAATACTGCCTATTACAGCTGAGTTGAATCAGCGAGAATCAGCTAGACCCGCGTATGTTACGCGAAGGAACAACTAGTTACCATTATATGTATAAATTGATCTAACTTATCGGAAATGCTTATTTATTCTATTTATGCTATTTATTCTGCTGAAGTATTGACAACGTATTTTTTAATAATAATCCACATTGTAGTTACTGAGTCGACCCATTAATGGATTTCCAAGAGGACTAGATTTTCGTATCTGGAGTTCCATTACAAGACTTTACGATGGAGCTTGCCTAACATTTGACAATGGTAAGCCAAATAACTCTGCAATACCTGCTCAATTTGTAAATGGATATTATTTGCTAGTGCCATAATAATGGATTATTAATCTTCGATACCGAGTGCATGCATCTTTTGCATTGGGTTTCTGTTAACTCTTTAATCCATCACGATTTAACTTTTTTACATGCCTTCTTTTACTTTTTAGGAAGTTTTCTAGACACTGCTAAGGATTCTGGGTATCAGCATCATATCAACCAAAGCAAATCTACGGATATTAGCCATGGATAAAAAAAAATCAGCCCTTTCCTAAAAATGCCCTAACCCACACCTTAACCCTAAACCATGAAATGCCTAATCTCCAAACAGACCCTAAGACACAAAATATAGACATGCCTTGTGCATTCTAACTTTTCAACACGTTAACAGACATGTGTACTCAACTCCAATTAAATCCGTTATTTAAAGGCTTCAATTATTAATGTAAATGGTGAACAGATTCACCTACGTACTATGCAAAGTTCTTCATCTCTATCCCTATGTCCGGATCGAGGCTTGAATGGTTTGAGAAGTTATAGTTATTGTTGTAGACCTTTCTTTGTTGTAGTTTTTAGTTGAGTAGGATTCTTCGTATTGTTGTTGCCAGAGGATTGTTGTGATATTGGTGTTATGGAGGATGCGTTTGGAAAATGTTAGGAATATTCATAGGAATGTACAATGGATAATAGGCAAACATCATCATAAGTATCCAGAGTAAAGACAATTTGAGCAGTACAGGCTTCATATTACATATATAGCCCAATTTTATAAATATAGTACTATGACGGGCTCAGCAATGGCAGCCAAAGGCCGATAAACGGTACACGTTTAAACGTTTTTTTAAGTTAGTCGATAAAAAACTAATATTGGTATAAGGTCGGCAACTAATATTTTGGCTATATTGAATGCTTTAATACAGCCAAACACGAGGGCAGCATTCTGCCAATATTCACAATCACTTTTCAGGCAAGCTAAAAATAGTAAGATGAGCATGTTATTCAGTCCTGAATACCCGCTTTTACGAGTAGATGGCCCGAAGATCAACGTGTTTAAAAGCCAGCAAGTGCACATTTATACAATAAGATGTGACGCTTCGGGACTGTTAATCTCTTGTCAAGCCAAAAAAAATACAGCATTAACTACTGTAAAAGCCAAAACAAGATGCAATTAAATGGTTTCCAATTTAAAGTGAAGTCATCTAGATTATTAAATGTTAAAAAGTTAAAAAGCGAAGCCCAGTCAGCGCAAAAGGTAAGCCTGGGTCAACCTCTCTCTAACGAAGCAGGGAACAAGTAATTTTTGGAGTCGAGGGGGTTGGCTATTTATGTTGGATAGGCCGGGCAATAAAAATTTGCAATTCCAAATTTGTGAAGGATTAGAACATATTCCGAAACCTTTTTATTATTAGTCATCAGATGATTGTAGATACGAGGTCGATGTGTTAGTAGGCAAATGGTTTCTAAGTTAAGAGTATGAAAATTATTTCCTAGAAAAATAAACCGTGTATTTTTAACATTTTTTATATCCGGAGTATGTTCTGTCTTTATCAGTTATTAAACAAACGAGTTGTCTTTATTTTGTTGGACTTGAGCGTTGAAATCCATTTATTGAGTTCCTGTCATGTGGTTCCTTTGTAGCTAGCCGTGAATGTTGGTTCACCACACGGGATTTGATAGATAACATTTGTTGCTTAGTAGTTATCTTTTTGCTTAAATGTAATCTTTGGCAAAGTTAGTTATTTTTACTTCGTACTACAGTGTAAACGAGTAAAATTCTGGTAATCCAGCAATTTCGTTAGGTTTTCTGTAACATAGGGGAGGTATAAAAGACACAGAAAATTTAATGGCTCGAGTTTTGGAGGGTTACGTTTGAGAAGAGCACGGTGACCGATTAGTTTTTCCAGGTGCAAGAAAAAAACAACAAACATCACGAGGGAAAAATCATAAACTTTGACGTTATTTTTTGTGGGTTTTTCGCGTATTTGAGCGCCATAATAGCAAGTTACGGCAATGAAAATAAGCCTAACCGAAGCACATTTTAATTATCTTTCATTTAATCTTACTCCCATCGCTGTAGGTGCCTTAGTTCCAGAGGGGAGTAGAGGTGCAAATACGCACCCACACACGCAATTTAATATTTAGAATTTAAATTTTGTCGTGTGTCTGCGTCTGGTGATGTGGTCAAATATAAACGTATATTTCGTTAAGGATAGGTCGACCGGGACTTAGCTTTAGCACTGACTGTGGGCTTCACTTTTTACCTTTTTAACCTTTACTGCTCTGACTGCAAATTTTACTGCGTAACTGTTAACTTGCTAGCTTATTAACACGTTGACTACTTTTAGTACTTTTATTCTTTCATGGCCCGAAGTCTAACAATGTCTTTTGCGTTTTTGCGCTAGAAGCAGATATATTCAGAAGAATGGCGGACACTTTTCAAACAAGAGAAATATAAATAAAACATTGAGAAATATAGTTGGATCTGTACATAACGTTGTAGGTTAGTGCGACTGCACTATTTTGCAGAGATTTGGAATAGAACTACAGTTAGCCTCAACTGCTAGGTGGTGGTGCGCATACTGATGAAACTTCTAGTTTTAGCGAATTGTTCGTCGAATCCGAAATGCCCCTTTCGTGAATAAGGAAAATGAAAAACTTCTCCATTAGACAACAACGAAAACATTGTAATAATAGCACTCTTGGAACGTATTTTAAACATGTGCTGAACTTCAAAGTTCTCCTTCAACAAATAAGGGAAATGAGAAATTACCCCTTAACATAAATGATAAATTAATTTTTCGTAAGAAGAGACAATTTGGAACATTACGATTGGTACTGTAGAAAGGGCAATAAACTAATGCCAAGGAAAAGGCTGTCCAATATTGTTACAGCAAGTGAGATATTCAGCCGGATAATGCCTTCGAACCTTTTTTATTCCTAACAATAACCCATAGGCGCTACGTGCATGCCATTGTGGATTGTTTAGGAATGGTTCGGCGTTTTCAGGTGTAATATTGTGCTCAGTGCCGTACTTTGGAGAAATAATGGGACAGAATTGGGACAGCCTTGAATGAATAAGGACAAGAAAAACTAAATGTAAATACAACAAAGAACCCATAGTCAAGGACTCAAGTCCAATAAAGGCCTCATACTGCAAATAACGCACAATTTTACCAACTTAAAACTAATCATGGCATAACAATACTAAACAGTATCCATTATTTGCAAAAGTATGACACGTGGCCAACGTATGCCCCATATTAAAGCTATAATTTAAGTTTGCCTATGAAAAAATAAGTTCGCCCCGATGAAAACCACAAAACCTGAAATAGGAACCACTTTTCTGGATCAAAAATGTAATTCCTAACAATTGAGTTTTATATTCGAATTAAAAAAAAAGACTTGAAATGTTTTCAACTGCCATTCGGTGCAGTGACGATGCTACATAAAAAGACGTTCAGTACATCCAGTGAGCATATGAATTCCTTATGCGTACACTGGCTCGGGTTTTGTTGCTACGGTAAATAGTGGAAGAGTGAATGAAACCAAGGGAGCCCGCACTTTAAAGTACTTGTGGCCCCGCCGTTTTTGGGGTGCCTTTATTGGTAAATAAAGTTATTGAGAAAACCTTTTAAATAAAGGCAAAACGTTTTAAAACAGAGGTTTTTGGAACAATTCAAAAATTGTTTTTGGGTTTTAAGAAAAACATGAACAATCATTAGTAGTTTTTCTTATTCCTGTGAAAGCTGGGCCGCAAAAACAGTGCCTTCCTTTATTTACATCTTGCAAATTGCTGCTCGTTATCTTTTTTTATTCTTTTGCCCTTTTATGTGCCCTTTTTATTCTCGTTGCCCATTACTCCGATGGAACCACCTCCCCCCCTTTTTTTTAAAGTTACTGGGAACCAGTGAATGAAAAAAAAGAAACGTGTGAATACGACAATTTTCGTACTAACATCTCTTTAAATGCTAAGTTCAACCTTTGCCTGCCCCAAACCGCAACTTTTCAAAATAATTGCTGCCAGATTTAAGTCAACCGAAGCAACTTAATCTGCTTATGAAACTGAACCGGGTCAATTTTGAACATAACCACACTTTCTTGGTTCGGAGAAGGCAAAAAAAATGTCATTGGAATTATTGCCGTAGGGCTGAAAGATCGCATAGCTTCTGGAGAAGGATGGTAGTCTTTCACGCTACCCTGGTCGCCATGTCTGGCAGGGACTAGGGCTTCCTTTACAGGTACCGGTGACTTTAATAACCGCCAAAAACTAGATTCAGCTCTCACTGCATGGCCAGAATGAATTCTTGGAAAGTATTGTGAATCCTCGTCACTAAATAGATTCAATTTGCAGTGATTTGGTCGGAAAACTGTTTGTCTTCTCTGGAAGTGGAAGTCTGCAAATATGAGCAACTCTTTAGAAAAAAGGAAATTAAACCGGAAGTTTTGTAGTATTCTGATGGTCGAAAATTACTGTTATACTCTCCAAATAAGAGGGGTAAAAAAAAACTCACGACAATCACGCAACAACACATGTCAGACACATTGCTGTGGATCAAAGTTGTTCAGAAATGCTCACAAAAATTGCAACAGTAAAGATGGAGCGAGTCGATAACTTGTTGCTTTTAGTAACAACCAGTAAACGCCCTCGACGATGCGCAACATTGTTTTACTGTCTGTTTTTCACTTACTTATTTTATCGGGGCAACATAGCTAAGTGGGTAAGGTGTAAAAGTCTTCCAATACTATTGTCGTGAGGTCGAATTCCACCACAACCACAAATAATAGTGATTATATTTCAATAAACCGGTAAAATTATCTCTCAGTAGGCAGGTACATTCTGTGTATTCCATGATAAACTTTCGCAATTATTAAAACAATGGGAATAGATTTACTAAATAAGTCGTATAATTAAGTGTAAATTAAGTTATCTCAAAATAAGAAAATAATTATACCGGGATTGTTCAAAAAAGCACAAAGGATATTTAGTAAATAGGGAGTTAGGGGGGGGAGATGAGGCTTAATGGCGCGTCGACAGCTTGGTCATTAGCGCCAACCTCAGTCATAATGCAGTGGTCCGGGTTGCCACTGCACCACACATTACAGAGATGTTATTCAAACCCCTAATCTAAATCTTGTCATACATCTGTACCTCCTGCAAAAATTGAAAAACACCGGACAGGAGGACAGACTTATCGCCCAATTGACGCACAATGTTAGGGAGTTAGGGTTGTGCCTCGACCAGTGCAAACCATAAGATCGTTGATCCAATATCCGAATCCCCCTTTTTCTTAGCATGTTTCGTCTGTTGGCCAAATCGACAATCCAAATTTGAATCTACCCACTTGCTTGAACTTGGCAGAAGCTGTAAGTAATCTAGCAGTAGATCATTACACGAACGTTGTGTACTGTATAAAGTGTAATGATTGCAATGGGGTTTTCATTGTGACATGTAAAAGACCATTAGGAGTTAGGAAAATTGACCATGGAAATGCAATCGCAAATCAAAGCAGTCATATGCACTGGCCAAGCATTGTGCAGCCACTGATCATGTTGTAAACATCAGTGATATAAGCATTGTGTATCACGAACCAATTGAGAAAATCAGGTACTAATTAGAATCTTACACTATTTCAGCAAATCAGCAACGTGTTTTAAACACTGTAAAAAAATTTACACCAATGGAAAATTGGCAAAATGTTTTAATGTACTGTAGAGGTTCAGGGGGAGTGGGCGGCCCTAACATGATGAAACTGGAGTGTGTGGGAGATGGTTCAGTGTGCGGGAATCAATAATAAAGAAGAGATTTGGCTGGGTTGAATATTTGATGGTTCATTACTGCTGGATGTAATACATAGCCTCGCCTGCCACGACTTAAGCCAAACAGTTCTTAATTACTGACAATGTGATGGTAAAAATATAATGATTTGCTGGGGCATGAAAACTTAAATGTGGCGGACTGGGGAAATTGGGGGAGAAAAAGGAATAAATTTCTAATAGTAAGACCAAAGATTACTCACGGGAAGTTTAGGGTGGAATGCAGGTTTGGAATGAATAATATTATTAGAGTGCTTAAAATTAACAATGTGTTGGCAAGGCTGAGCGCATGCTTAACAATTGGTTTGAACTCGGCATGCACAACAATACAGTGAATTGAATTTCAATAATAGAGGCAGGGCACACTTAAGATCGTCATCCAGGCTCAGCTCAAGGGAATCAAGATGCTGGGTCAACAGTCCCAGCATCAGGTCGTCCAATATTGACGTTAACAGGAGCTGAGGCAGGATGAGTCACTACAGTACTTACTATAACCAGAATGTAAAAATCAGTGGTTCAAGCTTGACAATTTCAAAATAGCAGGCAGCTTAATGTCATTTGCTGGGTTTTGTAAACTGTTTGGACTTTTTATTATGTGTTTGTAAGTATCACCAGCATAGATGTAAGGGAAATTCGAGTGTCATAATTCGACCATCATTGTAATGTTGTTCGTGCTTTTTGTAGATGACCAAGAGAGACCTGGTTCCCTCGAAAATTAAACTCATTGTTTTGTTTTGAACTTATGGATACCTGTCTCCAGGAACAGCCAAGTTGTTTAATTCTCCATCCAGAAATCACGGTATCTCAAGAAAATAATTCTTTTTCATTTCTCGATTTTGCTCAAACTAGAAAAAAATAAATTAAATTTAAAATTTGACTACAACAACATAGGATTGAAAGAGAATAATAAATAAGACACATAAGAACATTAGCAGAAACGAAGCTGCAGATAATAAGAGAGTGTGCTGTCAGACTCTGGTGTCAGGACTTGTGACTGACGGAAAACTTTAAACGTGATTGGCATTATGCGTTTCACGACCAGAAACAGTAAATGCATAGTTAAAAAATAACAAACAAAATTTTCCTCAGTTACGTCTTTTTCTCTAATGATCGTGGAATCAGTGGATCGTATCCTACACAACCAGAATCATGTTGCAAAATTAGTAGCAAGACCTCCTAACATGTTAAGAAGAAAGTTGGCCTTATAGTACTATTTGTAAGCAAAAAAAAACTGCTCTTTTGTGAGAATAATACCATCTCTGATGCACTTCGTGTCCACAACCCCGATAAATTTTTAGGAAGGGGTGCCACTTGAAATCTGTCCATACAGCAAAATGGTGGCCATTTTGTTTTTAAAATGGCTGCCATACAAAAAAAAATTCAAAATTATGCTAATTGATTTAAGTTTGGTGTCAACTGCTAGACTTTGAGGTCTGCCGAATTAAAAAAAATGCTTTAAAAAGGTGTCCGTACTCCAAATGATGAGATATCCAAAATGGTGGCCAAATTAGCAGCCAAAACAGTGAAGAAATTCAAATGTTTTTCATAATTTTAAAATATTCGTGTAGAGTAGTGTATGTAATTAGGCATGGAATGACAGGTGGAGATTTATATTTTCCAACAAGGTAATTAAAACGATTTATTGTCATTAGGAGCTTAGCTACAAGAGTTTATCTACGTTGTCTCTTCACTTTTACTCTTTTCTCTTTTAAACGGAGCCTAAAGAAAACTGATCTTTCTGCCGTCCTTAAATGTTTTTAGGTTGTTAGTTTGGAGCGCACCCTACCACATAACTATAAAGATGTAACTTACAGTGAATTGAAGAAAATTGCTGCTTTTCAGCATACAGAAACAGCTTTGCTCCTAATTACGATAAAACGTTTTCAGCAACCTTATCCACCCTACATCTAAGCCTAACTATATCCATTTTCTTAATTATAACTACCATAGCAACTCTGTAAAGTTGTTAATTATACTACATATATAGGCTAGTGTGTGTAAATAATACATAGATTACTTAGCAGGAAATAATGTCGAATTTAGGTCAAACGGGCTAATTCCACAAATTGTCTGCTATCATTTGTTTAGCATATAGTTAGTTAGTTAGATCATTAGCTAGATAAAACATTGCTTAACGCGACAAAAATAAATTATCTAACTAAGGCATTTAAACTGTTTGGTTTTTGGTAAGTTGATTGATTTCACCGGGACCCGGGTCACAGGCCATCGAGGCAACACTCGCAAACCAGCAAATCACCATTACAAAAAAATGATCTAGGCTAGACCTGTTTTATCAGAAAAAACATTCTGTTGCTCTAAGATTAGTTGCTGTCTATCGGGAAACTATTTAAATTTTATGTAACTTCTGGTCATCAACTCCAGTCACAATATCATAAATTTTTTTAAATATATGAAGAATTATTTTGGTTAAATGCAACAAACTGCTATTTCGGTAATTTCCCAAATTTTAAGATATTTCTAATACAGTATGTGAGATGTGGCAATGACTACACGAGGCCAAACATGACACAACATTCTTTGCTGAGCTGAACATCAGTGATAATACTATATTACAGACACCTACACTCCGGAATTTACCTGGTATTTGCTAGTTACTAATCAGTGCGCTACTTTAAATCTGTCTCTACTATACTACTGTATACAATACATTGTTATTAACATACATGATACTCGCCCAACAAAGACCTAATATTGGAATTAACGCAAAATGTTAGCTATTTCAAACTACTATTGGCCCAATTTTACCACCCAATGTACGTTGTGTGGGCATTCTGCTAACTTTGGCGCCATGTTAACAACATTATTTAAGTTTGCCAGTTTAAAATAATATTGCCCAAATGTTAACAGCCACCTTTCGCGCTAGTAATGAATGCCCACCACTGTTTGGAAAAGAATGGCTTTCTAAATTTAAGATAAACTGAATCAATTTTGGTCATTGCAAAACTAGAAAATTGAAATTGCAATACAGTTAAAACAGTTAAATCTACTGTTAACACTAAGGAAATCGAAGCTAAGTTTCCTGAACTTTTTCAGCATGGGTAGGGGAAGTTCAGAGACTACAAAGCTAAAATACACCTTAAAGCTGATGCAAAACCTGTACATCGAAAGGTCCGTCCAGTACCACTAGCGTTAAAAGATAAAGTAAGTGACGAAATTAAAATGTCTCATGCCTCAGGTATTTTGCAGCTGCTCACAACAAGCAAATGGGCTACACCGATCGTGGTAGTTCATACACCTAACAGACAGGTTAGGGTTATTGGCGACTACAGTACCACTCTAAATCCTCAACTGGAAGTTGACCAATATTCTGTCCCAACAGCGGCAGAATTATTTAGCAATCTTGCAGGCTGTGACTCATTTAGCTTTATTGATCTCAAGTATGCATTTTTGCAAGTAGAACTTGACCAAAGTGCGCAAGAAATTCTAATCATAAATACACCCTTAGGGCTGTTCAAATGGTTAAGGGTTGTGCTGGGTTTGACTAGCAGCCCCAGGATTTTTCAATGTCTAATGGTTGGCCTTTACAACTGGCATTTCCAAATGTCAACCATTTTAGTATGATATTTTGGTAAGAGGCAAGGGGGAGGAACATGATGATGCTCTTTTATTGATTTATTAATAGTGCTGCAAAGCTCAGGGTTATGCCTTGGAATCAAGAAATGAAAAATATCACAGCCAAGTTTGAAATACTTAGGATACTTTATTGATAAAGAAGGCATGCACACTCTGCCTGAAGTAGTGTATGATATGCACTTACTCCTGCGAACATTTCTGAAATGTAAAGTTTTCTTGGGTGTATTAACCAGTATTCCAAATATCTACCCAGCCTTACTCAAGTTCTGTCCAAGTTAAAAGGCTTTTAAGCGAAAAGGTTAAGTGGGAGTGAGGTTCAGAATGTAGCAAGGCAATGGAAACTGTCAACAAATATTATTATTGTTTGTGCAATACAAAATCCTCGTGCACTATAATCCAAAACTTATTCTGAAATTAGTATGCAACACGTCTCCTTGCCTGATGGAAGTTGGCAACACGTCGACACGTTGTTAGTTGCCTGATGCATGTGATGCCAAATGGGTGTGACGACCAATAGCTTTAGCTTCTTATAAGCAAACATCAGTGGAGCACGGCTATTCTCATTTCGATCGGGAAGCCTTGAGCATCTATTAGGGTGTTAAACATTTTCATGGCTATCTCTAACTCAACATTTTATCTTGAAATTTGATCGGAAAAGCAACATTGGCGAAAAAGCAACATTCAGCAAATGGCTGCTGACAGAGTCCAGCGGTTACGCTTATACTGAATGAATGTCACAATACATTACAGCATATAGAGGAGAAGGCTAATTTAACGGCTGATGCTTTATCGCATCTACCCTTATCCAGCATTAAAAAGTACAAGGACCAAACGGAGCACTGTCGTGTGTTGGCAGCACATGTAATAGAAATCCTTCCACTTCATAGTGAACCTTTAGCATTAGGTACAAGTAAAGATCCTACTTTGCCTATAGCCTTATAATATACAAAGTGCAGCTGGCCTGAAAAGGTTAGCGACCCTGAACATCAGCCTTATTTTGTTCGCAGGAACGAAATTACGCTGGAGTGCACTACATTATTTTGGGGAGTCATATCATCGTGCCTTTACTGTTCCATAGGTAGGTCTTAAAAGATCTGCATAGCGGTCATTGGTAAAATTAAAGTCCTAGCCAGATCTAAATTCTGGTGCCCTAAAATCGACGTGCAGCTCAGAAGAAATTGAATGTGTGATGTTTGTCAGCAGAACAAAGACCCACAACCTACTGGTGCAAAACATAACTGGGAGTATCCTTTAAAACGTAACGAGACACTCCATGAAGATTTGGTTAGGGCTACAGACGGGGTACATGTTTCTTGTAATGGTTGAAGCTTATTCCAAGTATCCTGTTGTTATATGAATGAAGACCACTACTTCGAAAAAAAGTCATGGAAGTATTTGACGAGTACATGGCTGATTTTGGTTTAATTTCAATACTGGTCACACATAACGGTCTGCAGTGGAATAGTCACGAGTTGCAAAACTATTTGGCACTAAATGACATTCGCCATACCATGGGTCCTACGTACAGTCCGGGGCATTTCCAATGTTACATTCGCTACCCGATGCTTCCCTGCTTGGCCAAGCTTCCCTGCTAGACAGGTTGTTCGATGTCAACGAAGTGGGAGGGGAGAGCTGCAGTGCAAAGTGTTGAGTGTTGGCATATTATTTAGGTTTGTTGTTCGCTGCGACCAGTGCAAAGTTTTCCCAGGCCCATAGACTCATTATTGGGGTACCCTGAAAAGACCTTTATAATGGGAAGAATTTTTTTTATACTAGTGATACGGGGGCTTTCCTTTTTTTAACCATCACTGAGTAGGAGCGACACCCCCTGCCAGGTGGGGCACGAGTTAATTTCTCCCCTTTGCTCCCCTTCCCCCGCCTTACAACTAGTGGTGTAGGGATAAACGAAATAATGTTGGCGGTATGATTACTGGTTAGCAAACGAATGGTCAAAGGGCAAACAGTGAGCGCTCAAACAACAATCCTTAAGATATTTTTAGATTTTTAACTCTTTCATAAAGTGTCGAGCATGAAAGTGATGGATTATATAATCTCCTACCGCGCCTGCCCACGTTTGCCTTGTACGAATTTAAGTTGAAAAGTAAGCTGACACGGGTTTCTTACAGATGCTCTTTGGCTCCATTTTAATGATTGTTGGTTTTCCTGAGTACCAGTTTTGCTACAGCCAGTCAAACCTCTTTCTGTAGGTCCGATTTCTGTGTGGCTCCTTTGCCACCCGCCCCCCCATTATCCCCAGTCGTGCAGTGGTAAACCAAATTAGTGTTGGGATTGGGCTATGGTTAGCAAATGAAACGTTAGAAGAGGTTGGCACAGCGACCAACAATAATCTCTAAAATATTTTTAAATTATTAATTTCTCCATAGTGCGTTGAACATGAAGTTGACGGATGTTATCTCCCATTTTGCTAGTCAAAAAGTAATAAGATTACAGGGTGCTTAGTTCATTTTTACTGACCGTTGCTTTCCCTGAGTAACAGTTTTGCTACATGAAATCCAATCTATATCCAATGAGAACCTATGGAAAACTGTGAGTAGACGCCCAAATAAACTGGCAGGCAGGGGGAGAGGGGAAGGTCTGGCACCATTTCGACTTGGGTGTGCCATTTTATTAGTAGTTATACTGAGTAACCCAGAAGCAACACGATTGCCGTAGACAACCCCCCGTCCAACACTATGCCTAACTACCAACTCTCTTTTAATCAGCCGGATATTAAAGTTTAATATTCGGTCTTGTCAAATTTCCATTTTTTTCAACATAAACAACTGTATTAATACAAACAACTTGGATTTTGTATTTTTTACTTATAAGTTTTGAGTAACGGTAAGCTGGGTGAGCACGGAACAATGTTACGCGGCAGTGCCCACCCTTGACTCATGCCCCTCCCCCCATTAGCCTCGCCACCGTGGACAGGAGCAGGCTCATGCGGTTTTTTCTTATTTATTTATGTTTTCAGAATCGCCGCAGTATCTACTATTATACGAACTAGTCACAGTTCTCCATTCGTTTTCAATGGAAATAGATTTGACTTCATGTAGCAATACTGTTACTCAGAGAAAGCAACGGTCAGTAAAACTGGACTAAGGACCCTGTAAGCTTATTACTTTTTGACTAGCGGAATGGGAGATAACATCCGTCAGCTTCATGTTCAACGCACTATGTAGAAGTAAAAAATCCAAAAATAATTTAGGGATTATTGTTTTGGTAGCTGTGCCACCCTCTTCTAACTTTTCGTTTGCTAACCATAACCCAAGCCCAACACTAATTTGCTTTACCACTGCACGACTGGGACTAATGGTGGAGGGAAGCAAAAGGGGCACGCAAAAATAGGACCTACGGGAATAGGTTTAATTGCATGTTGCAAAACTGTTACTCAGGAAAACTAACAATCAGTAAAATGGAACCAAAGAGCACATGTAAGAAACCCCAGTAAGCTTACTTTCCAACTTAAATTCGTATAAGGCAAACGTGGGCAGGCAGGATAGGATATAAATTTCATCACCTTCATGCTCAACACTTTATGAAGGAGTTAAAAATTTGAAAATATCTTACGGATTGTTGTTTGAAAGCTTACTGTTCCCCCTCTGACCCTTCGTTTGCTAACCATACCTCGAAAATTATTTCGTTTAACTCTACACCACTAGTTGTAAGGCCGGGGGGGGGGGGGGCAAAAGGGAAAAATTAACCCGGGCCCCACTTGGCAGGGGGTCTCGCTCCTACTCAGTGATGGTTTAAAAAATGGTAAGCCTCCGTATTATAACTAGTATAAAAAAATTCTGTAGATTATAAAGGTCTTTTCAGGGCACCCCAATAATGAGTTTATGGGTCTGGGCAAAGAGACCTCAGTTTAAAACTTTGGGCTGGGCCCGGGGAATAACAAACGTAAATAATATGCCAACACTTTGCACTGCAGCTCTCCCCTCCTCCTTCGTTGACATCGAACAACCTGTCGAGCAGGGAACCTTGGCCAAGCAGGGAAGCATCGGGCAGCGAATGTAACATTGGAAATGCCTCTGACTGTACATGTCTTGCAGTAATTGGCAGACAGAGATTTTTGTCAAGAATTTCAAAAGAGCCTAGAGAGCTAAAAGGGCAGAGGGAAGTGCTGTTAAGCAAGCAATTAATAACTACCTTGTATCTGCTTGAATCACCTCAAATGCTACAATGCTGCAATAACCAAGCAAATTGTCAGACTTACTCTTCTTAAGACTTTCTCTTCTTAAGACTTACTCTTACTTAGACTTACTCTTACCAAATCCTACTGAAATTGTTCATAGGAAGCAATATAACCAAATCAAATATTCACAGCATAAACCACCCTGTAAAGTTAAAAGACAATTCATTAGTCTGGGCAAGAAATTATTCTCATACAGTTGGTAGAAAATGGTTGCCTGTAAAAGTCTCCAAGGAAGTGGGTTACTCAAAATAAGAAGATCGTATTGATAATGGAGTTACTCTCAGAAGACATTCCGAACAACTGCGCATTCGAAACATGTATGTTTTGCCTGATACACCTATTACAGAGTCTGGAACAAACAGATGCAGAACAGGCATCAGATTTTCCGAGCTGACCAATCCAAACCATGACCAAACCGAATTAACCAATCAGAGCTTAACACCTAATAAAGGTCAAACACGGTCAGAGTCGGAAGTTGAAAACGAAAACTCGTCAACTAACACCACCATGCAGTGTTTAGATGTGGTAAATGATGCCGTTGTAAGCGACGTTTCTCAGCAAACTACAACTCCACCAGTGCTGAGTAGGCTAATACTAAAAAAAACGCAAGCACAGAACAAGCCCAAAAGCTGTTGCGCAACCTCCAGTTGTAGAAGGGCGTTCTAAGCGACATTGTAAAAAGCCAGGGAAACTTGTCTTTAAAAACACTAAACAACTGTAATAAATTATTATAATTTTTTTAAATTTTCAGCTAAAACAGCCTAGCTACCCTTAATTTATTTGCCCCTAAATTAACTTTATTAACATGAGTATTGAGTAACGTGGGTAAGTAACTGTTCGTATCTGTACAACTTACTTGTG
Source organism: Lithobius niger (assembly GCA_023313725.1). Classification (NCBI taxonomy): domain Eukaryota; kingdom Metazoa; phylum Arthropoda; class Chilopoda; order Lithobiomorpha; family Lithobiidae; genus Lithobius; species Lithobius niger. The sequence goes on along the minus strand of JAHWFP010266520.1, from coordinate 35,801 downwards.
TGCACTACTGAGGGAAATTTTAAAAATTGTCACAGAGGCGGTAAAAATGTATCTTATCAAAAACCAAAACTGGTAAAAGGGGCCGCCAAGTTCCCCCTTCAAAGGAGTGATATAAACACACCACAACATTCGCCAACTTAATCGCACCGCTTAATAATTCGAAGGTTAAATGAAAACTAGAACATTGCTACTTTCGGTAGCAATGTTCAAGTTTTCATTTAACGTCCAAAGTATTATTCGGTGCGATTAAGTTGGCGAATGTTGTGGTGTTTTGATATCACTCCTTTGAAGGGCCGAACCATTCGGAACTTGGCGGCCCCTTTTACCAGGTTTGGTTTTTGATATGATATCATTCCTTTTTTTTAATTGTGTATTGACTCAACTCCACTACATTGCAGATGTGTAATAAAGTGCCACGTCAACAAGAAATTGGTTTTCAACAATTTGCTACTACCTTTTGTGTACAGGCCGAGCCATTCTCAACTTAGTCACCTATTTATTGACTTTTGGTTTAGTTTTAATTTTATTGTAATTTGTTGTATTTAGTTAGTTTTGGTGCGTTGATATAACTCCTTTGAAGGGCCGAACCACTCTCAACTTGGTGGGCTCCTAACCAGTTTCTGGCTTTGTTTATTTTGCTTTGTTTTTACACTTGGTTTATTTTTCGTGAATTGGACGTGAATACAATTTCTTTGCAACGTTGTTTAGATTTATTGTGACACACTAGTGTGTGCCTAGGCACGTACGTCAGTATACACGTTCTCATTGTCGGAACTTTGGCCGTCCAATGAGAGACGATGACGACAATACTAGCAAAGGTTATAACAATATTTTCGTACTAACGCGCCCTCCCACGCCATCCCTGTTACGCCCCCTGGCTCCAAACCATAAAAGGTACGCAGTTCGTATTGTAGTGCACCTATTCGCCCAAATTCATAGCTGGAAGCCTTCCCGTTATCTCGGTATCGATGAATATTCACCTTATGGGATTTAACATGGTGATGAGCGGACTAGCTAGCTAGCTCTAGCTAGGTAGTAACACATTTTCAACGTTATTGAGGGGCACATTTTGCATTTTGCAAAATTCAAACACGAGTTAATTTTTGTCAGGTGGGTCATTGCTCTCGATTTAAACACAATTTAAGCTTTTATACCGCATTATTATTTTTCCCCAAGTACCTGAAATATGCCCAATTATGCTTCAAGATATAAGACACTGACGCAATGGCGTCGCGCTACAATGGTTTACAACCTCGACGATTGAATTGATGTGATGTTTGTTGTGATGTTTGTTGGCTAACTTGGCGCGACACACTTGCGTGGGTCTAGATATGTTGTGATTGTTCTTTGTGCTTGGAATTGGCTGTACGATTTTAACTAGTTCCGAAGTGGAGCACATGCCCGTCCATTGTTGTGTGTGTGGAAGTGCCACGCCGTTTTAAAATATGAAATTGAATTGTGTGTTAATTGTTTTTTTACTCCATTTCGTGATAAACTATTGGAAAGCTGTCAGGCCAGCAGGATTACATATGAAGAAGCAAGGGGAAACTGTTCATTGCTGTCATCAATCTTAAGATGTCATCAAGCAATATGTCATTCCAAAAAAATAACTACGGCTGTCATCACTTTCACTGTTAACGTAACGGAGTTTGCTCCGGTTTCTTTGCTGTTCGGCTGTTTGGCCAAAAGGAGTAGGCCTCTGAAAGTAGCTGGGCCAAATCCCTAAGTAAAATTTGAAAATTTGCTGGTAAGGAATTACGTGAGGCATTCGAATCGGTTATCGGGACCAACCAGTCTTACAAAATATACATTTAGTTGCTTACAGATAACGGACACATGTCTGCTAGTGAGGCTGGAATGATGATTTTATTCAGGGTCATTGACCCGAAGCCTTACGCCACCTCTCCATAATCAACAATCAATATTTTAACAAAAGGATGCATACAACAATTAGAAACAGCTTGCTGTTTCGTTGTATGGATTTTGGCTCTTGGCTATTGGCCCATTTTGTCACCCTGATGGTTCCTAAACACCATGTCCCATGACATATTTTTTGGATAAACCTTGTCCAGATTCCCGTGCTCTGCATGCTAAGTGTGGCATGGATAGTCCTTGTGGTTTTCATGTGATGCGCGGTCTAAGATTACAGTGCAGTGTGATCAATCATAGCGGAGGTTTAATCGGCCTTCGGCCTTGCTCCGCCCCAATGAAGATGCCATCAGAAAATCAAACTAATTAAGTTGTCAAATTGGATCAATCACAGCGGAACCAATTTTTCTTTTTAAGAGAGGCATTGTGGTGTATGTACCAAAATGCTATACACACCACGTCATTCAAAAGCACACTCGTACTTACGTCATCTGAACCGACACCTCAAATGCCTCATTATTGTTCCCTCCACGACTTGTAATAGCCCGGCTGTAGCTATCTGTAATCGTATAAAACCTAAGCCGCGTCGATAAACCATGTCATTTGCCCCCGTTACTCATTGCTTACGTTTTAGTGGTAATATTAGGCTAATCGGTCACCAGGCTTTCTATTTCACACAAAATAAAGTGAAAGACTTCGGGAAGTTTGACTCCATCAACACAACACAATTTAATGCCCTTTTCGGCGAAGGAAAGCCCAGCTGAAACAATACGCAACAATGTAAAAACCCATTGTTGCCGGGAAAGCCCGCACTTTCATCTGAAGGCGGGAAAAGTGCGGGCATTCCCTAGGGAATGCCCGGGGTTTGAAAAACAGCTTATTTTAACAAAACAAAACAAAAAATACGTTTGAAGTAGCAAAGCACTACGTTACAATGCCGTTACATTTACAAAAGATTACGTAATGATTGTAAAATGGTTACAGTTTTTAATCACCAAAAGTTTGACCGGGTTTTCATTTGTAACACTCCGGCCTGATACATTTGCTACGACGTTCAAAATACCGATGATATTTGCTTGCATACCACGGCTACTTTTCTTGTACAGTTGTAAGGATTTCAAGTTACGGTGGCCAGTTGTTTGCACAATGAGCTGTTCTTACTACGTTGGGTCGATACAAAGTTGTTGCTGACACGAATGTTGTGATTGCTTAATTAGCCATCCAACTTATCAATTGGCATATGTTGCAACATTTTTGACGATGTTGCCCGGAACATTTTTACCCACGGGGCGGTTGTAATACAAAATGTTATTACTGTATTTCTTTTTGGGGCAAAAAGACACAACCTCAGTATTTGCATGTTCGGGCCAATAATTTTGATACAGTCTGTGCACGTTGCCAGGACAACGAGAAGGACTGTCGGGAAGAGAAAATGCTTTGACTTTCTTTGGTTTTAAATAAATAAGCACAAATTCCTGTAAATTACATGAAGGAAAGAGGAAAACAAGCCAAACAGCAAAAATAATACACTAGAATTAACATAGTACAGTAAGCCACCTTTGGAGTGGCATGACCCGGATTCAAACTAGCAACCCAATTCGTCCCTAGATCACATAGCTGTTCGGCTTGTTTTCTTCTTTCCTTTTATATGTTTTAACCCACGTTGATTTATTTTTTAAACGTTTAATATGTATTCAAGGTATTCTCCCCAATTTTCATTTGTCCTACCAAAAGTTTGTTGTCTTTTTGTTAAAGTTCTGTCCTCATTTTTGCCACGCAACGCACAAACACGCACATCGAAAAGCACAAACACGGAATAAAACATTATGATCATCAGTAGCCTACCAAGAATTGTAGTTTCCCGCAACACGTTCAACTATTTTCGAATCTTTACCAATAATGTAAAACAATGGCCCGTTATTTCAAGAACGTAACAATACTACGTTCTTTCAAAGCATAGAACGTCTGCCAACAATACCCGACAATGGGAACGAGCTCTTCGCCGTAATGGGCATTAAGTCGGATAATGACCGAAAACCTTGTGCATTCCTAAACAATGGCCCTCGGGACGCTGCGCGCCCTCGGGCATTGTTTAGGAATGCCCGCGGTTTTCGGTCATTATCCTTTACAGAAAAAACGTATTGTAACACCTGTCAATTGTGATCTTGAGAACTCAGATATATGATTGGTTCAATAATTTTCTTTGTCAATAACATTATCAATATTTTCATAATTTATTCCAAGTAATGTGCACTGGGACATTGATTACCAATACAAAAAAAAATTATTTATTCGACAATTTCTCCAACGAAATATACAGTAATTATTCTCTATTTTTCAATTGATGTAGTCACAAAGTTTTATTCGCAAAAATTTAACCTTTCGACTATTTTTTTTTAATTACTTGCATTAGTACGGCAAGGACTTAAAAGAGGAATCATGTCCTTCCAACGAAATATGCAGCAATTATTCTTGATATTTCTATTGATGTACAGTCACAAAGTTTTATTTGCACAAATTTAACCTTTCCTTTTTAAAATCCATTTTAAAATATGTCGAAATGATAATTTTCCATTGGATATTTCAGTTGGCACGCTTATATATTCAAACTTTAAATTAGAACGTTTCATATGACGTCAGCAACTATAGAATTTGTGGTACCACGTGATTCCACTCTGCCCATGGCAAATTGCGCTGGGTGACTTAAAAATCAGTATTCACCAAAGAAACATCTGCAAGATCTAACAGTATCTAGCATCTTTGATACGTTGCTTGCAATAAAAAGGAATGCACCCCAAAAAGTTATTTCGAGAAAAACGTAACCTAAGCCTCGTAAATCACTGAGTGAACATTTTCTACGTCTTTGTGCACCTGGAAGCAATCTGAGAGGGTTAATGATATCACAGCACCAGATGGAACTATGATACAACTTCAAGATTATATCTTGGCATCACTCGTGGCCATGATATCGTTAACCTTTACAGCTTGCCCCCAGATGCGTGAGGATGTCTCAGATTTTCACTAATTATAAATAAGTAGTCATGCAAACCTATTACCACTTTATGCAAATGCAGATGCCTTTCTGAATTAAATGTCAGACTGCCTGAGCGAGAATTTACCCTTGACCTTTGAGGTCAAAGGCCGAAATCATATACTTACATGGACAAATAATTTTTTGGTGCATTCTTAAACAACAAATAACAGATGGTAGGTGGCGCTAGATTCTACAGACTTTCCTGGAAAGATTTAAGCACCTTTAAAGCACAAGCCAGCCACTTTGTTTTACAGTGTACAGCGCACCACAATTACACTACATCATCTCACTGTGCATAATTTTCTTTTATTTTTATATTTCTTTTCAGGTGGAAATCAAAATATACTTGTCATGTATGAGTATCAACCAGTTTGCGGAAAAGATTATCTGAAGGTTGGCCAAAAAAATCAGTGAAAGAAATTTTTTTTCAATTATTCTGTATCAAACTAAGCACGTATCGCTCATAATAAATTTTTTTTGATGATTTACTTCAATCAGGCAGTAAAATAGTCAACAGTTTAGATTTCTAGTGGAAAAACCTGACTGTATTAAATATAGTATATTAGTGTAGTGTAGCATAGATGCCAAAGGTTTTATTATTAGGAGAAAATAGGTTACAGGAAAGTTAATTTTACTGTACTTTAGTGTACATTAAAAAAAAATTTACTGTTAGCATGAACCGTACAAAATTGTATTGCATGTTTCTGAATGTAATTTTAAAATGCAACTTTCCACTCTGATCAAACAGATTCAAGGCCTAAGATGTTCTTAACACAATTTCAGTTGAATGGTCGATGAGCTAGCAGACCTCTTTACTGCTGTTGACGTTGTTGTTTGACTAGCTAAACTCAGTCGTATCAAGATAAAACGAGCTGTTGTAATTACCACGAACAATCATTACATTTTCCGCTACATGTTCCTTATTTGGTCCCTTGCAGGTATATTTCACTCTGCGGTCGGCATATCCTATGGATTATTCAATGTACCAGTACGTTCCAATCTGGAGCAAGAATGAAATAAAATACAACGTCAAGGTACTGTCACCTAGAAAATTGTCTTGATTTTTCTGAAGTGTACTTGATTCAGTGATGTGGAACTGGGGGAGAAATGTTTGTTCTTTCTTTGGTGATCACTTTCTTTTTTTGCTGTTTTGGTCGTTCTACCCATTAAATAAAATACTACTACTTTTCTGTAAGTTTTGACGTTATTCTACAAGAAATTTACTTAAACGTCACAAATATCAAGATAAGAGAGCGACTGCATGTAGGAGGTAACCATCATCGATGACAAAGTCTATTTTTGTTAATTCTTGTTCATCCACAGAGAAAAACTCTTCATGCAATGCTGCTGTGACAGGTTTACTCATCCCTGAACTTGTGAAAAGTGTTAAAGAATAAGGGGCTAACTGCAACGTTTGTTTTCAGTGCATGTTTCCTGGAATCACTCTCTTTCCTCATAACTGGTTATTAACAAATAAAACACAACTCAGGGTCGTGATCTTCAACTTCGTTGTCTGACATTTTTGCGGTTCTCAAAACGTATTTTCTTGATTACACACAAAAGTAAAAATGAATATACACTGGTTTAGCACTTTCGAAGGTACGATTAGGTAGCTAACAGACACTCGTTTACATCAGGGAAAACCGTAGTTGGTAACACTACGAATAGAAGGCTACAGGGACTTGTTTACTCCAAACGTACGTTTCCTCCGACTCCCGCCAAGCAAACGAAGCTTTGTGATTGGTCAGATATCATTCTATAATGTTATCGAATTTTTTGCTGGCTATAATAAATTTTTGTTCCTACATACATTAAAATTGGAGGTATATGCTTATGTTGCATATGTTTAACCATACCATTGCGTTAATGTATTACGCCTAAACGCCATTTTATATCAACATGTTAATTTGGAGAATGTGCAAACTTCATCGCAATAGCGGAATCATACTGTCACCAGCTATTTCTCTGCTATCAGATACGGTTTGTCCTTTGTTAGCTGCCAATGATATTTTACAAAAAGGCCAACTTGATACCATTTGCAGTTTCCACTATTTCAAGTACCTGCTTCCTTTTTTTTTACATAGGATTTCACATTTATTGCGCGCTTTTAAGTAAATTTCTTCATTTTTTTTAACGAAACCTGCCAAATTTCTTCTAGAAGTAGTTCTGCCATCTTGAAAGTAATTCCGTTCGATTCAGCAGGTAGAAAAACATGGAAAACGACACCCCACTTGACCTAAAATCATCAAACATGGATTTTTTTTTTAATATATCCACCTACCCCCCACCCCAAAAAAAACAAACAAAAAAAAAAACATGTTCCAACCTTATCTTTCCTACTGTGTTAAAAAGTAAAAACGGTGTAAAAAATTACAGCAATAAGCTTTCACTTGATCTAAACACTATAGCAACATTGTGGTATTTGTACAACTCTTTCATTGTTGGACCATTGTTGGAGCAGTGGATTTATATCATGAAAACACACTGCCGCAACAATGCTTGCAACAATGAAACCGTTGTCTTACCACTAGAAAGAACCACGGCTAGGCGTGGGTTTCTTACTTATGTAAGTAAGAAAACGAAGGCGTGGGTTTACGAAGACGTGGTTTCTTTCTTACGTACGTAAGAAAACGAAGGTCTTTGGTTCTTACTTAAGTAGTAAAACTACAAGCGCTGTCCATATTTACGTATTCCAAATCGTTTCGAAAGTATTATGAAACCATTTCACACTTTATATTAACAACTATTTATTTTTAAAATAAGAAAAAATAATTCTAGGCATAGCAAACGAAGGCATGGGGTTCTTAGTTACGTAAGTAAATCTAACTTACTGCTGCTATCAATGTTTGGATTCAATAATTACGTCTCAATGTTTCCAAAATAATACATTTATTACAGCTGAAAAAAGACCCACAGGAAAGAGTTGAAATTGATTAAAATGGGATGTATTTGCAGTTATTGAGTTTTAAAAACGGAGTTGGAGCAAAGAACATTCCCGACAACAATGGCTCGTTATGCTATCACAATAATGGCTCGGTTACTAAAAATATGTTCGACGATGGTTCAGCAACAATGCACTAACACTGTCGCTTTATTGCAACAATGGCTCATCATTAAAGATCCAACTCGTCGTTGTTCAAATATGTTAGACGATGGCGTTCGGCAACAATGGGGTAAGACTTTCGCCTTATTGCACTCGGTGGCTTCGCCACTCGGGTAAACAGCGAAAGTCTTACCTCATTGTTGCCGAACGCCATCGTCTAACTTATACATGTAACCTTACATATAAGCTTGTTTATGTTGTTTTCCTGTTTTTACTTCAAATCAGTTAAACCTTATCTTAAACATCAAACTAGTTTGTTTTTGTTTTCATATTCGGGATACTTTGGCATAACACGTACTTCTTCTGTGCTATTTGTTAAGAATATAGACGAGCAATGAATTTCACTTGCTTCGCCTGCTCATTCAGCACATATGCTTCAGTTGGACGCTGGGATGTCTGCAAATCTCTTTCAGTGCTTTTTGCCTTTCTTCGTAGTTAAATAATGGAAAGACAAATGGGCAACAGAAATGTCCCTTTAACGTGGGAGGTTGACGTGAAACCAGTAAATCAACTAATTCGTAATAACCAAATAAGAATAATTCGTCCTCTCCACATTTCCTCCAAATGCGCGATGACTGAATATATGGCACATCAGCATTGTTGGTATTTTATTCACGTTGCGTTTTAGACATCAGTATTGTTAGCATCTGCTTACTCTTTGGTATAGTGCACACTTTAGTTTACGCTTCCGTTGTATGTTTTGTTTTTTGTAAGTTTTTTGGCCTATGGTTACGGTATGTTAAATCATTATTTGACTTAGGGCATACGACGTCGGGTCAGGACTTAAAATGTTCGGCATAGGTATTTCCTATCAAAACTGGTCCCCTTCCGTTTAGATATAACCTATAGCAATTGAAAAGGACGTTAATTCGAGTATTTCTTCAGCCACACCTAGAGGGTGGTGTGGACTGATTTGCATTGTTGCCTAAGAACGATGTTTAAAACAACCTAAAACACTAAAACTGGCAATTTGAATCTCCGTAACTCTGAAACTACTTAATCTACATCGATCATTATACTGTAAGGTTTGACCCCAACCTCCCATGTTAAAGCTGAAATTTCGATGCTTAATTTCTCTCCTGTCTTTCAACATGTTCCACTCAAATTTGGTATACAAGCTTTACTGGATTTGGTGAACATGTGTACCAACTTTTATTAATTTTCGATTTGACACATCGGAGATCTGGACTTGAGCTGGAATCGTGATTTTCATTTTTGGCTTCTTCTTCTCGGCACGACACGTTTCTACTACGCTCTCTACAGATCAAACTATTTGTCCTGTGAATCTGATTCTGGTCTCATTTTACAGGTATTGCTCTGTAGATGTGCCCTTTCCATAAGGCCTTTTATAATTGGTCAAGTGGTTCAACGGTTAGGAGCTCTAAATGACCAGATTGATTGTTTTACATTGTTTTAAACATTGTTATTATTCAGCAATGCCAATCAGCAAACGCAAGACGCATGGCATAGACTGATTAATCAAACAATGCTGGTGAGCCAACAATTCACCCACACGTCAAGAGGAAGGATTATCCTTATTACCATTTTGATTTATATAATGAATTCGCTTCACACTCCCGTGTTAAACCTAAAATGTCCGTTGCATGTTTAGCTTGCCGTCCTATATTACAAATAACGGAAAAAGCCTCTAATACAGATCTGTGTACAAACAAAAGAAAAACGTGCACTGAATGAGCGAGCGAAGCAAGCAACGAATACAAATAGAAGCAAGACGCAAGACTTAGCTTGAAGATTAAAGGGTTTGTTTCCTTATTGGTTGTGCACACCGTAATTGATAGAGATACAAAACAATAAAAAAGCTAATCTAAACTGTATGGTACGCCAAAGTAACAAGAATTAGTAAACAAAAACGAACTCGTTATATGCTTAAGGTAAGGTTTAACTGATTTGAAGTCAAAACATCAAAGGAACACAAATAAACTTTACTGTAAGGTTTCAGATACTGCAGTGTTGCTGTACTGTTTAGTCCACGTGAAACCCTACTGCTGTATCCAACCATTAGACACGTAAATAACAAAGGAATAAAAATGTAAGGTTACACATTCGACTACTTTCTTGGCTAAATTTTTTCATTGTTCTTCAGTCACGTCATTTACTTATCGTTCATCACCTTACTGTTTTCAAAGACTCGTACGAACCCTCAATTACCTGTAGAGCTGTTGTAAGCCCACTAAGACAATTACGTTTTAAGCATTTCAGCGATGTCGTGCAGCCAAGTAAAATGCATCAATCATTAGCTGAAGTATCGTGCGCAAAAATAATATAAAAAACAACAACATTTTAATACAGCAGTAAGGTTTCACGTGGACTAAACAGTACAGCAACACTGCAGTGTCTGAAACCTTACAGGAAAGGTTATTTGTGTTCCTTTGCTCTTTGACTTCAAATCAGTTAAACCTTACCTTAAGCATCAAACGAGTTCGTTTTTGTTTACTAATATTTAGAAAAGTAGAGTCTTTACAGCCATCTCTGTAGAATGAGCTAGTTTTGTAAAGCAAATGGTTTAATTTGTAGAAGCCGTTGCCTAAAAATGTCTGAAAAACAAGGCAAACACCAGTATCGCGATTCAAGGACAGGTCCAAACTTCCGATATGATCGACCAAATTTTAATAACAGTTTTTACATGTATTTACCATGGCACTTCATTTGGTTTAAAAATATTTGTAAAAAATATGGCGGAGATATTAAGCGTTACATTTTTTGCTTTAACATGGGAAACTGAAGTCAGCCGTTACTTCGCCACAGGATAAAATTATTTTTCTTCTGAAACCTTATATCCTTAACCCGTATGATTTATGAAAATTATTGGGGGTTCAAGTTAAAACAAAGTAAATCACAAAATAAATCCGGTTGAGTTTGCAATTAATGTGTTCGCAAATTTATAGTGATAAACAGAAACTGGAGTTGCAGGAACAACAATGGTAAATAGATTATATAGCCAAGTTTCCACAAGTACTTACACTAAAAATGTTTAATAAGATGTGCAAAAGAAATTCTTAAATTCTTAAATTCTTTAGGCAATTAAATTTTTTAAATTGAAAAAAATTTATTTTCTATTTACCTATTCTACACTAGGAACGTCGTGCTCTTCTTTCTATTTCTGACATACTATACTACTCATTTAGGACCAATCTTACACCTGACTGAAAAATAAACAAGCCGTTCGTTTCTTTTCCTTACAGCAGTGCAGTTGCTGCAGACGTTCGCTAAATGCCTACATCACGAAAACGTCACTAGCTCTAGATGACCAAACGAAACAGCCCCCTAAAAAACAGTCCGTTTGATAGTACACAAAGCTATCAAACGGACCGGCCAAAAAAATAGATGTACCATCTCCGTGCGATTGTCGTAATCGTTCAAGTCGTTGAAAAGCGTATTCGTGGAAATTTTGTTTATTATGGTTGTGTATTTATTACTTTACCTAACTGTAGCTTTGTGGTTTCAGTTAAATCCAGCATAACTATAAAAACACTGCTGGACCTGCTGCATATGATCATCATTTTTTTATCGATGGGTAGCGGCCATATTTTTACCGCAGCAGTATTAGCACCTTATTTGCCGCTGCATGGCTACATTTAGTAAGAAACGAGGAAAAGAGACGCATCCGTTAAATGCAGCACTGCATATTTCAGCTAAATTGCAGTGAAAAGAGACAGCCATTTAGCGAACTGCTTTAACACTGCGAAGAAAAGAAACGCACGGAATCTACAAAGTTATTTGGTCTTTTTAAAATCTTACCACTCTCATTCAGCATATTCCATTTTTTTTACTTTACAATAGTATTTGTCTGGTGTTGAAATTTTGTTGGTGAAATTTGGCTCCTTATTATTCTCAGTGACAAATGGAAATATAAGAGAACACATACAACTGAAATATACCAAGTTTCATAATTGGCACAGAGTGGTGTTGAAATTTACCCCAGGCCAATAAAGCCAGACTGTTTATTCACGCGAAAAACAATGCCCTAATAAACCCATTAAGTGGACTTTTCAATTTTCTGGAGGGGGGGAAGGAGTAGTAATAGAATAAAGTGTTTTGGAGATCAATTTTTCAACAAATATTTGCAACTTATACAACATACCATTTCAGCGTACTATCACTTTACTATTAAAAAGTATTTAAATCTACCATGCCTAACATTCAGCAATAAACGACCTGCAACACTTTTACAAGCCCAAAGGTTGAAAATACGTGTTCGACTGAGGCAGAACTCAGCAAAAAAAAATCAGAAAATTGTAAAAAAAAATTAAAGTATACTGTAAAACTTGATAAAATTCGAAGAATGTGATAAAATCTTGACATAAACTTAAAACACAATAAAACTGGAAACAACAGAAACCGTAAAATCCCCCCCCCCCCCCCCCAAAAAAAAAACGAAAAACCCGCTCTGGTTGGGTTTTCAAAAAAAACGGGTTTACACAACCCTGTGCCTAGTATGTATTTTCTTTTTATGATTATAGGTGATATCCATTGAAGAGAAGGCTTATGACTGTATTGATGAGAAGGACCATTACAATTGCATCAACAACTGTTTGTACCTAAAGCTTTCATTGCAAATCCGCTGTAGGTAAGAGAAGTTTCCAGTCCTTGGGTTAAAAATGCGTTTTTATGGAAATTCTTACTCTCTTTCAGTTCGTTTGTAATTTTCTTTCATATATTTGCTGTTCCGTTTTTCCACAGTATATATTTTTAAAGAAAGGTGTTATGTTTTTGTTGTGATGATGTACAGATGTAATTCAGCGTTTTTTGGATGGAAGAGGGTTAATATTTAATATAAAGTTTCTAAAATTGGTTCTTTCATTCGTAGGTTTAAGGTATAAATTTCATGCGGCTTTTAAGTAAATTTTTTAGTTGCTGCCATTACCAATTTACCATTTTACTATTTTGCCGTTACCATTAATCTCTTCTTTTTAATTTTGTCGCCCTATTGTATGATTACTTTGTGCTTACAAAATACACAATTCCCTAATTATTTTCCAGCGACCGAAAATTAACAAGCATTACCTTTTTTCTTGTTATTTACGGCGGGAATATTGCTCTTGGGATATACTCGGCAGCTAAAAAAAAAAAAAAAAAAAATCGATTTTCCTATAAAAATAAAAATAAAATTGTGAACAGCTAACGTCAGGGTGTTACAACCTTTTAAGCACTAAAGGCTTCTACTCTTTAAAATACTTTTAAAATTAAAAAAATTGTTAAGAATGCAAAATGGTATATGCCTGAGATGGACCTAAAATTTACAAAGTTTACGGATGTCAAGCATTGTTGTTACCCTAACAAGTTGGAAAGGGTCTGTGTGTTAGGTAAGTAGTGTAAGTAATGTTTAGGTTGTGTTTACCTTGAGCGAATAATGTTTTGGCTTCTTAGTCTCAATAAAATAAAATAAAACTTGGACAATCTAACGTGTTGATATGGTGTAAATTTACTTCTCTAACTTTAACTTTGAAGGCATCAGACAGGTAGCTTCGGCTGATAAAGGATATAACTTTTATAAGCAGAATTTACGGCAAACAATGTTCAATGTATTGTAATTCTTAAAATAGGAGCTTGAATGTTCAGGTTTTAAAGTACTACAACGTTTACCACAATAGTAACCAACAGAACAGTTGACGTTCATAGCATATAACTTTCAAATACATTTGCAACCCTTAGAATAGCAGCGTTAATGTGCAAATTTTAAAGTACTGCATCGTTCACCATAATTATTGCAACCAATACACAACATAACAATTGCATCATATTCGCATATCAGCATTTAAAATAATATAAAATTCAGGTAAAATGTGCTTTAGAATTCTAATACTGTCATTTTTTTCCTCCCGCAGCCTTCCTTATATGCCTGAGATGGATCTACCTTCATGCACTTCTAGTAAATCAGGTACATTGTCCGACAAAAAGTATTTTGAGTTATTTATTTCACCAGGAGGCCCAGACGACTGTAAATGTTTACCACCTTGCACCAAGAGGATATATGAAACGAGAATCGTTGATTCGAAACATAACGACGGCCCTGGAACAACGTTGCTTGTTACTGCTAATACTGATGTGATTTTAACATTCACTACTCAGGCTGCAGACTCGATTGTGAAGGTTTTGTGTGATATAGGAGGATTGCTTGGATCTATAACAGGATTGTGTATTATGAACATGTTTGAATTGTTGTTTCGTTTAAATTTGCGAAAATGTATCGTTTACCTTAAAACTAACGTGAATTAAAAATATATATTTTATGAGCGTCGTAAATGCGACACGGTTGTGCTGAAAAATATGTTTTCAGAATGCAGAAGTATTATACTGCAAAGTGCAGAACTTTACTCTTAAAATGGTAACTGTAATGGTAATTTTGATTTAAATAACTTAAGGTTATACCAATTAAATGAGAAATTGAGAAATGACCGTAGATTACACATTTCAGTGACATTTTAAAGTTATGAAGGTTTAGTAACCTCTAGTTCCATATCTAAAATAGTTTTCTTATTTACTCTGGCAGTTAACATAATTTTTAATATACCATTAATGTGGTGGAGTTGAAGGTTACTGAATTGTTAAAGGTTACTACATTTTTTAAAGTTATCAAGATAACAGATGTCAAGCCCTGTTGTTACCCTAACAACTTGGAAAGGGTCAGTGTGTTAGTACAAGTAGTGTAAGTAATGTTTACTAGTATTTACCTTGAACGAATAATATGTAGGCTTCATACGCTCAATCAAATCAAATCAAACTTGGATAATTTTGCGTGCTAATATAGTGTAAAAATATTTCTCCATCTTTAACTTTGGAAGCATCAGACAAGTAGCTGGGGCTGATAAAGGATTTAACTTTGATATGCAGAATTCACGGCATACTTTTTTCAATTGTATTGTAATTCTTAAAAGAGGATCTCGAATGTTCAGCTTTTAAAGTACTACAACATTTACCACATTTGCAACCAACAGAAAACTTGACGTTCATAGCATATAACTTTCAAGTACATTTAACCCTTAGAAGAACAGAGTGAATACGCAAATTTTTAAAGTATTGCGTAGTTTAACTTTATTATTGCAACCAATACACAACGTAACGTTTGCATCATTCAACTTTCAAATATAATGGAGCATAAATATTCAATTTTGAAATCACTATAACTTTTAGCACAATATTGTACTCAATAAACAAGTAGCGTTAATAGCAAGTAGCTTTCAAATATATCGTAATTTTGAAAAAGAGCTTAAATGTGCAACTTTGAAACTAGTGCAACGTATCCATTATTATAACCAATAAACAACATAACGTTTTGTTTCATGCATCTTTTAAATACATTGCAACTTAAAGTAGGAGGATTTGCAACTTTTAAAGTATTGCATCGTTTACCATAGTTATTGTAACCAATACACAACGTAACATTTGCATCATGCAACTTTCAAATATATAGGAGCATAAATATTCAACTTTCAAATCACTATAACTTTTAGCACAATATTGTACTCAATGAACAACAGAGCATTTGTAGCAAGTAACTATCTAATTATTGTAATTCTTAAAAAGAGCCTAAATGTGTAATTTTGAAACTAGTGCAACGTCTCCGTTATTATAACCAATAAACAACATAACGTTTTGTTTCATGTATCTTTTAAATATATTGCAACTTAAAGTAGGAGCATGTGCAACTTATAAAGTATTGCATCGTTTACCATAAATATAGTAACCAATAACCGTAACGTTTGCATCATGCAACTTTCAAATATATTGGAGCATAAATATTCAATTTTCAAATCACTATAACTTTTAGCACAATATTGTACTCAATAAACAACAGAGTGTTTATAGCAAGTAACTTTCAAATATATTGTAATTCTTAAAAAGAGCTTAAATGTGCAATTTTAAACTAGTTCAACGTGTCCATTATTATAACCAATGAACAACGTAACATTTTGTGTCATGCATCTTTTAAATATATTGCAATTTAAAGTAGTAGCATGTGCAACTTTTAATGTACTGCGCCGTTTACCATTATTATTATAACCAATACACAACGTAACATTTGCACATGAAACCTAAAATATACTGGAGCGTAAATATTCAATTTTCAAATCACTATAACTTTTAGCACAATATTGTACTCAATAAACAACAGAGTGTTTATAGCAAGTAACTTTCAAATATATTGTAATTCTTAAAAAGAGCTTAAATGTGCAACTTTTAAACTAGTGCAACGTTTCCATTATTATAACCAATAAACACCATAACGTTTGGTGTCATGCATATTTTAAATATATTGCAACTTAAAGTAGGAGCATTTGCAACTTTTAAAGTATTGCGTCGTTTACCATAGTTATTGTAACCAATACACAACGTAAAGTTTGCATCATGCAACTTAAAACATACTGGAGCATAAATGTTCAATTTTCAAATCACTATAACTTTTAGCACAGTATTGTGCAACTTTGAATCTAGTGCAACGTTTCCGGTATTATAACCAATAAACAACGTAACGTTTTGTGTGATGCATCTTTTAAATACATTGCAACTTAAAGTAGGAGCATGTGCAACTTTTAAAGTATTACAATTCATACTACAATATTGTAATCAATAAACAAAATAGTGTTCATAGTATGTATTTTCAAACATACTGTAATTCTTAAAACGAGCTTGAATATGCAACTTTTAAACTATTGCGATATTTACCACATTGTAACGAATGGACAGCTTGCCGTTTACAGCATGTAACTTTCAAATATATTTTAAAACCTTAAAACTGGAGCTTGAATTTGCAACTTTTAAACTACTGCGATGTTTACCACAATAGTACGAATAGACAGCTTGACGTTTACAGCATGTAACTTTCAAATGCATTTTAAACCCTTAAAACTGGCGCTTGAATGTGCAACTTTTAAAGTACTACGTTTACATTATTGTAAACAATAAACATCGTAACGTTGAAACTTTCAAATATATTGTAACTTAAAACAAAAGCATAAATATGCGACTATTAACTACAACGTTTATATGCAGTGGAATCTTTTTATGTCTCATATCTTTTAACCTCATACACGAAGTGGCAACTTTCAAGTTGATGCAACGTTTTTGATTCCGTAATTTAAATGTTTACGTGCAATTGTTTTTAATGTGCTAATCATGAGTAACGTTTACATTCATGGAAGCTCTCAGCATGTTGTGTCAGTATATTCATGTACCACTTAAATGAATAAAAGTTTGAAACTCTTAGTAGACTTCGTACTATTTTGTAGCGTTGGGACTTTTAACAAAGATTGCCATTACAAATACACCAATATTTTCCTTTGAGAACAGTTTGTTTTAACTAAAGAATTCAGAATGTATACAAATTGTATTCTAACCAAAGCAGTTACTTGCCCTTGTTTGCATTTTACCTGATAGCAAACTTTTGAAAATAATGCTTTGTCAATGTATTAATTTTCCAGTTTGAAAAGTTGAAAAAGTTTCAATATTTTCCTGATTATTTAAAGATAGTAAAGTATCTTAAATTTACTGAATGCTAAACTGACTGACGCAAGAGGGTATAAAAATAATTGGTTTTCTTTTTGGGCTAGCTTTTTTGCATCTGTTGTTTTTTTCTGTTAACATTTTTCTACATACGGCACTGATGCTGCTTTTGGCAATCTTACCCAATACTGGTACTGGGAGTCTGGTATTGAGGCTGAATTTTTGTTGCTGATTAAGATGAAAGTAAAGCAAGCGTTTGCTTTGCCAACTTTATTTAAAACTGAAGGGCAATGATTATGGAAAATTTTAATTGTATGTCTTTTTAAGTAAAGTCTTTCCACTAAAGTATTATTTTCTTTGGGGGGGGAGGTGCTTATTTTTGGCTTTTGGTAAATAACTCAAGAACGAAACAAGTTATCAACTTGGACTTACTACTATTCGAAAACTTTCAAAACTTTGGCACTAGTTGAGCTAATCCTCTGCCCATACCAGCACCAGTATCGGAATTAGTGTAGACTTGCTTTTGTAATAAAATGCCTAACTCTTCCTGAATCAAGAAATATTCTGATGAAAAGCCATGCCTAAACATACAAGAAACGTTTTTTGGCTGGCTCTTATACTATTCGGTCTAAATTTTCTTAAATTTGCTTCAATAAAGGAAAGATGTGCTCAAAATCAATCTGTAAATCAACACGCAATTTTTTTTCGGATAGCACTCACTCGAACAAATAAAGCTAAAAATTCTTATTTGCAACATTCAACGAAGGATGTGCTCCAAGTTTTGTGAATCAATCTCCAACATTTTTGTGAGAGGATTTGGTTTAATGGACTAAAAATGTTCCCAATTGTGTGAATCAATAAAGGTGGTCAAAATTCATTTAAAAACGAACCAGAATTTTTTTTCTTACTCGCCTTTGTACTAGGGCTACACTCGTACTGCTTCTGCTGCTACGATCCTATACGACACTGGTCGAGTACTGAAACTCCAACACCGATACCGTTTTTTGTTCTTTAAGATGAAAGGGAAACTACGTTTGGTAAATATGAAGGGCAATGGTTATGAATTTTTTCTAGTTAGTAAGCTTTAAAATTGATGTTTTTGGACTTATTTTAGCTTTTGCTAACTAACATACGATCGAGGTAAGCTATCTTTGCCAATAATGCTAGCCGATAGTGTTCTACGATTGAAACTGGTGCAACCCTGCTAATTGGGCTAAAAGTCTTTTATAGTCTTGAATAAAAAAATGATGTGGCCAAAATTTTTCCCTAAACCTTAGTCTGCAACTTTTTTTGGCTGACTTTTATACTAATCAGATAAAGTATTTTTAAATTGCTTGAGTCAAGGAAGGTTGAGCTCAAAATCCATTTGTTACTAACATGTATTTTTTTTTGCCTGGCTTTTATATTAATCAGATAAAGTATCTTAAAATTGCTCGAGTCAAGAACGGTTGAGCTCAAAATCCATTTGTAACTAACATGCAACTTTTTTTGGCTGGTTTTTATACTAATCGTCTAAATTTTCTTAAATTTGCTTCAATCAAGGAAAGTTGTGCTCAAAATCAATCTGTTAATCAACACGGAAATTTGTTTCGGATAGCACTCGCTCAAACATTCACAATATTCAAGGAAGGATGTGCTCCAAGTTTTGTAAACCAATCTGCAACGTTTTTGTGAGAGGATTTGTTTTAATGGACTAAGAATTTTCTCCAATTGTGTGAATCGATAAAGGTGCTCAAAATTAGTTTATAAAGTTACCAGAATTTTTTTCTTGCTCGTTTTTTTACCAGGGCTACACTGGTACTGAATTTGCTGATACGATCCTATACAACACTGGTCGAGTACTGGAAGGCCAACACCGGTATCGGTATCGGTTTTTTGTTCTTTAAGATGAAAGCGAAACAACCTTTGGTAAATCTGAAGGGCATTGGTTATGAATTTTTTCTAGTTAGTAAGCTTTAAAATTAATGTTTTTGGACTTATTTTAGCTTTTGATAACTAACATAAGATGGATGTAAGCTACCTTTGCCAATAATGCTAGCCGATAGTGTTCTACGATTGAAACTGGTGCAACCCTGCTAATTGGGCTAAAAGTCTTTTATAGTCTTGAATAAAAAAATGATGTGGCCAAAATTTTTCCCCAAACCTTAGTCTGCAACTTTTTTTGGCTGACTTTTATACTAATCAGATAAAGTATTTTTAAATTGCTTGAGTCAAGGAAGGTTGAGCTCAAAATCCATTTTTTGCCAACATGTATTTTTTTTTGCCTGGCTTTTATATTAATCAGATAAAGTATCTTAAAATTGCTCGAGTCAAGAACGGTTGAGCTCAAAATCCATTTGTAACTAACATGCAACTTTTTTTGGCTGGCTAATACTAATTTAACTTGGCTAATAGGATTAACCTTGGCGGCCTTTCCTTGGTGGAATGATATCACTACCTTCAAAGGCCGACCGTTTTTGGAAACTTGGCGGGTTTTTCTACCAGTTTTGGTTTTGGGTGGATAATAATAATAATAATAATACTATACATGAGTCTTGGTATGTGTTGATGGCATTACTATTGAAAATGTCTGAGTTGAGTTATGTGTTGACCAATCTTTAGCTAGGTGGGAGCAGCTATTTCTTACGTCCTATTGCTCTCCACTTAGTATTATATAAAACCAGGACGAAATGAAAGAATAGAATCCGGCACTTGTCGTTTCAGATTTTCTTGTCAATTCTAGATTTATTTTAGTTATATGCATTAGAATTTAGGTTGCATGCTTGATTTTGATCTATATGCTTGAGTTTACGTGGATTAGTTTCCTTACATGAGGTTTTAGGTCGTACATTGGGTTCGTAAGTTTTAGTGAAACGCAATCTTCGTCCTTCGAACTAGCTCACTCCACCTCTAACCAATCAGAATGAGATATCGCTTTAACCAATCAGAGGTGGAATGTATAAAGGAAATAGTCAAACAGTGAAAATAAACACTAAAAATGATGTAGTATAGTAAGCCACCTTTACGCTTTTATATTTAGTTGGAGCGGTGAGACCCCGAATTGATGTGGCAACCCAATCGTTCACTAACATACAGCTTTATCGATTATTCGGTGCAATTAGGTTGGCGAATGTTTTGGTGTGTTGATATCACTCGTTTGAAGGGCCAAAACATTCGAAACTTGGCGGCCCCTTTTACCAGTTTTGGTTTTTGATATGATATCACTCCTTTTTTTTGTAATTGTGTATTGACTCAACTCTACTACCCTGCAGATGTGTAATAAAGTGCCACGTCAACAAGAAATTGGTTTTCAACAATTTGCTACTATCTTTTGCCTATAGGCCGAACCATTCTCCACTTAGTCACCTCTTTATAGGTTTTTGGTTTCGTTTTAAGTTTATTGTAATTAGTTTTATTTAGTTAGTTTTGGTGTGTTGATATCACTCCTTTGAAGGGCCGAACCACTCTCAACTTGGTGACCTCTTTACCATTTTTTTTGGCTTTGTTATTACAGTTGGATTAGTTTTCGTGAATTGGACGTGAATACAGTTTCTTTGCAACGTTGTTTAGATTTATCGTGATACACTAGAGTGTGTCTAGGCAAGCACGTCAGTACACACGTTCGCATTGTCCAAACTTTGGCCGTTCAATGAGTGACGAGGCCGACAATACTAACAATGCTTATAACAATATTTTCGTACTTACGCGCCCTCCCACGTCATTCCCGTTACGCCCCAAGGTTCAAACCATAAAAGATACGCAGTTCGTATTGTACTGCACCCATTCGTCCAATTTCATAACTGGAAGCCTTCCCGTTATCTCGGTATTGATGAATAATCACCCTATGGAAATTAACATGGGGATGAGCGGACTAGCTAGCTAGTAACTAGTAACACATTTGCAACGTTATTGAGGGTCAAATTTTGCCTTGAAAACAGCTTAGGTGACATTCCTACACGATTAATTTTTGTGAGGTGAGTCATTGCTCTCGATTTCAACACAATTTAAGATTTTGTACTGTATTATTATTTTTCCCAAGTACCTGAAATGTGCCCAACTATGCATCAAGATATAAGACACTGACGCTACAGCGTCGCGCTACAATGATTTACAACGTCGACAGTTGGATTGAGGTGATGTTTGTTGTAATGTTTGTTGCCTAACTTGGCGCGACACACTAGCGTATGTCTAGATTTTTCACTCTCTCCAAGAGATTGAACCGATTTCAACTGTTACATAGCTCATAATGTTGGTGTTAACAAGGACTGGGGACTTTTGAAAGTTATTTTAATGTGACTGCAATATAATTTAGTCACATTATATTAAGATGAATACAATACGCATTATATTAAAAAGTTTTTTGTCATGACTTTTTTTTCTCGCTCACAGACCAAACCAACATACCAATGTTTAATTTGTATGGCTTAAAATGCAGAATAACTCACTTTAATGGCTCATCCCGCATCATCTCGCTACACTCGATCACATTCTTGTTGCCGATGTTATGTTGCTTTTGCCATGCTTTAATCTTATTGTCAACCTGAAGACGAAAATTGAAAATGTTCGAAACGTTGTTTGTATTTTTATGTAGCACTGCTTGGTTTGCCTTCACACAATCTGTTACCGTGCTTTTTACTCCATTACATCAATGTTGCTGACATACATACTATATTAAAACAATGCTTCAGTTCAAAAAACAAATGATTAAAACATGAAATGATAAAAACATGTGAAGCACTACGCATTAAACGAACATCAAGGCACCTTGAAAAAATTAAATAGTAGTCTTTATTATCAAAGTTAAATTAACAAAATTTAAAAAAACGGACGAACAAGACACCTCAGGACGTCTTCACATGTGGGCTGCCAATATGGCAGCACCCATGAAAAGACGTTCTGCAGTGTCGTGTTCGACCGTTTTTTAAAATTTTTTAAAGTTTACTTTTGATAATGAAGACAATTTTTTTATTTATTCGAAATATAACGTTTCTTACTGTTTTATCCATTTAATGCGTGTTTTTATCAATTTTAACAGCTTTTTTTTAAAAAACTTCTTTAAAAGATGAAGTACGTGTTAACACTTTAGTTTGAATTTATTGTTTACAGATTTTCATGGTTCTTATTTAGTAATAGAGGAAGCCCGTCCGTGCTATGCATGTGTCCTGTTGAATGCACCGTGTGAAACATTGCAACAGTTCGGTTCCTTAAGTGTATGTCCATGTTGCACAGATCTAAAAATCCGTCGATCAAATCATTGCATACACTAAGCAAACAAACAGTGATTTTCGTCAGCTTTCCCTTGCAATCGCTCCACCCTTGGTGATCGTAAATATACGCAATTAAGCTTAAATTGTTATTAAAATAATCAAACTTTATCAGGATTTCATTAAGGTAATAAAATTTCTTTCAGTGATTTTTTTGCGTTTACTAGCTATCATATAGGTGCCGTAACACGATAGCGAATGGCATGTTCTGCGTCAGTGGCATAATCAAAATTACAAGAAAGGCTTTTCCTTTTTTTCTTTGAGAAAAATAACAATTACTGACTTATTGAAAGAGTAACTTCGTTATTTCTTTTCCCTTAGGCCACATACGAAGGTGATGTATATCATTAACACTTAAGTTCAAACTGCCTACTGATACCTATACCTCCTTCCTGTTTTAACCCACTAACCCACCTTCGTAGCTTAGACAGAATTCGAATTTAGGGTAGTACACCGACAACCTAACTATCAAGCTGTACCGGCTTGATAAAATGCTCCTATTTAAAACGTATACAAAAGCAATATGACGTAAAACTTTGTTTGTTACTGCTTACTACTAAGTAACCGAAAATACTCTTCACTCGGTCGAATGCTCTCCCTTTTTCGTTGTTACCATGTTAAAAATAAATATTTCGCTCCTATTCATTTAGTAATTATTGCTAATTCATTTCGCTCTAATTGCTGTCTTTGCAAAAGGAGATATATCCATTATGCAACGAGATTCACACGATTGTAGCCAGGATTTGAACGTGCTTCATTCTTGAATTTGGGCTATTCAGATATTCCCCCTAACAGTAGAGCAGCGTCAAGTGACGTCATATTGGCTACGAGACACCATTTGGAGGTAATAGCTACAAGGTGCACTGAAGAATTGCTACAGTCTTTGTCAAGCAAAACAACAAATCCCTGCACCAGCAGCATCAACGTGCCTCTCGGGGAGACTACGCAAGTCGAGGTAATGTGTAAGGGGAGATCGCCGATCTTAAAGTAAAGATCAAACTTTCAAATAATGCTATGTTGACGATATTATCTGCGCACATTGACCATGAAACTGTACCATCGGTTGAGCATCGTACACCCGGAAAGAGTTTCGATCCGAGTATGGAAAAGAATATCACCTTTAAACGTGGTGGTCACAGGAGAAATTGTAGAAAATTTGCCACTCATGACTTAGCTGCTAACAAAATTAATACTGAAGAAGCAAACAGTAGTATCACTCAGTCTGAAATTGCAAAAGTAACCGCTGATCCAACAAACAATATTACATCGTTATGTGGAACACAAAACAGGGCTCGGAATGAAATCCTTGTACCTTTACATGACCAGAAAGGGACTGAATTAAACAAAACTGCTCCTATCAATCAGGGCAAGGTGCCTACAGGATTAGTCTGGAACGAACGGACAACAATCATTGGTGACTCGAATGTAAGAAACTTAAGAGGAAGCAGTCATCAAAACTCAGCGACGTGGACCTACCCAGGGATGCGAGTGGAGGACTTATCCGTGAAGTTATCAGAACTCCTAAGAGCCAGTGATAAGTCTGGCTCCTTTATTATTTGTGTGGGCTCCAATAACGTGGGGTCTCTCCCACCTAACTGTATTGATATAATTCTCTCAGCCTATACGTCTTCGCTTAAGACAGCCTGCCCTAACTCCCGTGTTACAATAATTGGTCTTTTTCCAAGATTGGGTAGGGTGAATCGCGATGCTGATCATCTGGTGGTTCACACGAATACTATTATCAGGAAGATGTGCGTCGAACAAAACTGTCTTTCCTATCACTTGACCACGAAATTGTCAACGACCCTACACTTTTGGTCAGGGATCAAATCCACCTTACATCCAGAGGCAAGGTGTTATTGCAACAGAAACTAGGTGATCTCCATGTGCCTACGGAAAACACGTTGATGTAAATGGGACAGCCTTCAGTGCAACCCCAAACCGTGTCGTAGGGACAAGCTCAAACCATCTTTCATGTGT
This sequence comes from Lithobius niger, assembly GCA_023313725.1. Classification (NCBI taxonomy): domain Eukaryota; kingdom Metazoa; phylum Arthropoda; class Chilopoda; order Lithobiomorpha; family Lithobiidae; genus Lithobius; species Lithobius niger. The sequence continues at coordinate 11,110 of JAHWFP010266520.1, read as the reverse complement.
TTTCTTTAATGCACGCAGTATAGTACGAAATATTGGCAGTTTTTGTGATTTAGTTGATATTGAGGGGTACGACTTGATCTTTGTGGTGGAGTCATGGTTGCACAATGACTTTACGAGTGCAATGGTTGCCGACTTAGATAAATATGTGGTTGTGAGATGCGACCGCGGTAGCAAAGGCGGGGGGGTCTCTTAATTCTCCACTGTGTGGGAGTTCCCGCTGCACTTTTAAATATTTTTACTAGTATTGAGGGTATAGTCATATCCCTACCAAATTCAAGTTCTACCATTACTCTTTGTTACCTTCCGGACAGCAGATCAGTTACTGTAATAGAGGAGGTTTGTACGTTTATTGCTGATTTAATGTGCGGGAGGCACTCTAATATAATAATAGGCAATTTTAACCTTTCAACTGTGAATTGGCAAACTTCCCGAGCCAGTGATCCGCATCACTGTGTCTTTCTTGAGTTGCTTGCACCACTTGGGCTTACCCAGTGTGTGGATAATCCAACACGTGGTTCTAACATTCTTGACTTAATATTTACAGACGATGACCGTCTAATTTACGATCTTCAGGTTGGGCCCCATTTTGGACGCAGCGACCACTGTTTGGTTTCCTTTAAAATAAATACGTCTACAGGCGGTGTTAATGGGATAGACTGTGACAGCCAGCCATCTAACGCTACAAAATTAGATTATGTTATGTTAAAATCAGCACTCCTCGATTTAAATTGGGACGAACTTATTTTTTCATCACACCCAACCATACTCGAGGCTTGGAATTGTTTCTCTAATATATTAAGGGGTCAATTAAACCTTTGTTATACTACTGATTCTACGTCAGTCCCGAAACCCAAATCTGTTCCTTTAAATATAATAAAATTAAAACGCAAAAAACTAAAATTGTGGAGACGTTATAAGGCAAATCCTGAGGAAGAATCACTTTTAGCATACAAGACAGTAAGTAAGTCCTATTCTAAAGCAGTTGAGACTTTCATTCGGATGCCGAGCAACGAGTTATCAGAGATGGAAATATCTCTACCATTTTCAAATATTACCGCAAGATGACAAAAAAAATTACACATTGACACATTACCCCCATTTCAAGTACCTGGTGGGTTCCTGATTGATAATCAGTCGAAGGGCGGATGCCTTGAATTCCATCTTTGCATTAAATACAATTTTGGACGATGCAAGTCAAAACTTGCCCTGTACTCAAGCTGAATCTTGCCAGTGTAATTGTGAATGGGTGAGTTTTGACCAACAAAGTGTGATATCAGCCTTGTCAAAGATTAAGCCAAGCATATCCTGTGGACCAGATGGCATTTCTGCTTTTCTGTTAAAACAAATCTGCACTGAAATTTCCTATCCACTATCGAAACTCTTCTCTGTGTCATTTGAACAGGGAGACATACCTGACGTTTGGAGATCTGCAATTATGGTACCAATCTTTAAGAAAGGGTCTCCATCTGACCCCAATAACTACAGGCCAATAGCGCTTACCTGTGTGGCATGTAAGGTTATGGAGACGATCATTCGCGCTAAACTTCTAGGGTTCTTGGAACGGTTCTCTATTATTACCCAGGACCTATTTGGTTTTCTTCCCGGGAGGTCTGCAACTCATCAACTTCTTTGTATATTAGACAGGTGGACTTCTGTGATGGATGTTGGAGGTTCGAGCGATACTGTTTACTTCGACTTCAAAAAAGCTTTTGAATCAGTTGTTCACCGAAAATTTTTTGGCTAAGCTTTGTATCTGCGGAATAAATGGTCATCTTTTGAATTGGCTTTCAGCTTTTCTTCAAGATCGCTCCCAGCGGGTAATTGTTGGAAATACACTCTCACACCAGGTTAATATGCCGAGTGAAGTACCACAGGGATCTGTGCTTGGCCCAATACTTTTCTTGCTCTATGTAAATGATCTAGATTTAGGATCCTCTTCACCTTTTGGTGTAAAATTTGCAGGCGATCTTAAATCTACTGCAGTAAACTTATTACCAGGTCCTTCTAGTGTTCTCGAGGAAGAAATAGCAAGAGTTTCTTATTGGTCAAGTATTTGGCAGTTACCACTTTCTTCCCCGAAATGTCTTTCTTTTCATATTGGTCCTGGGTGTTTAAACTATAGCTACACACTCGATGGCGATAGTCTTCCATTCGTGGAGGAGGTAAAAGACTTGGGCATTTGGTTCTCCAGGGATCTCAAAACTTACCTTCATTGCAATAAAACTAGTTCTTTGGCATTCCACAGACTAGCTATTGTAAATAGATGCTTTACATCTAGTAACCTTAGAACTAAATTTTGGGCATTCAAAGTCTTTGTTCGTCCGATCCTGGAATACGCATCACCGGTTTGGTCGCCATAAATGGTGAAAGATATTGATTTGATCGAATCTGTTCAGCGAAAATTTACTAAGAAGTTGCGTGGACTACGTGAGTTGGACTATGCTGAAAGACTAACCAGGACTGGTCTCGAGCTACTGGAATTACATAGACTTAAATTCGATCTAATCCTAACCTATAAAATTCTTCACAATCTTCTTTCGGTGGATCTTCCATTTTTCGACCTTGCCCAGAGCCACTGTAATACCAGGGGACACATATGGAAACTAGCAGTGCATGGTCCGCGCCTTGATTGCAGAAAAAACTTTTTTTGCAAATCGCGTTGTCACTGTTTGGAATGCTCTTCGCCCAAGAACAGTTTGCATGGATTCTGAGAATGGCTTTCGTCGCGAACTGTTGACAGAAAATCTTCGGCCATTCCTTAAACGCAACTTATGATCTAGCTACTGTAGCTTAAATATCCCCTCCCCATTTCAAAATGGTACGGTGTAAGCGGCTCACAACCCTTCCGGCAACCATCCACCATTAGGTGGTGCACCTTATTATTATTATTATTATTATTATTATTATTATTATTATTAAAATGTAAGAGAAAGCAACGGCACTTCTGGTCAAGACAGTGCTTTGATAGCGGATTCGTAGGCTTAAAAGAACGTTGTTTTCTCCAACAACAAAAATCGCGCGTTATAGGCTTAAGAAGACACCCTTCTTTTCCCCCTCCAGTGACCCTTGCAGCTATCCCAGTTACTGGCTCCAGCATAGAGTTATATACACTAATACTACGTTGTGTAACTGCCCTATTCTACTGGAACACGCGCCACCTGCGCGATACAACAATGAACATCCTTTGGGAGTATTCCAAAGCTAACAATCAACTTTTACAAATTCGTTTCAGCAATGGTCCAAACGGTATTTTTTTTTTTACTTTTTTCGAGGAGAAGGCTCTTACCGGGATTTACGAAAATACACCAAAACGAAATCCGGATTAATTTCTTGTGTGTCGACATCTTTTTAACATTTTTAGCCTTAAATACTTCTGTAGGGAAAGACGTATCTACATACCAACTTTCCAAGTTTTCCATGATTAAGACTAGCAGTGTCATTAGCTAATGCACGCTCCCTCTGCATCGTCTCACTTCGCTCGAGGACAATTAGTGTTGCAACACTTATGCTGCTGGTAATCATTTCCACACCAAAAAAGATCAGTCAAATGATGAAGTAAATTATTAGTGCATAGCGGATTTTCGTAAGGTAAACGATCACTTGTGATTACTCTTTTATTTCTCTTTTTGTTGATCTCATTCGACAAATTTACTAAGATTTTCACCAACAATAACGACGTTAAAATATTGATCAGTGGTCCTCATGATTGATTGGTTGATTGGTTTATTCGAGTCTGAATACAATAACTGAACAAAAAACGGCTTCGCCATTTAGAAAAAAAAAGCATTAGAGCTCGCATCCCCATACTCACGGCTGTGAAGGTAAACGAATAAAAACGGATTAGAGTTCACTCGAACGCAACGAACTATAGTTTGAACTCCAATTCCAGAAAACAAGGAATGGTTTTATTCATTGGTTATGTCAGACGTCTGTTTGTACGTGTTTTAGATTTTTGTTGTGTTTCATGTGAGTGTGTATGTTGTATTTTGTGTGCGTATTTTATTTGTATGAAGTATCCAACCGTTTTCTTTGTTTGATTTAGCGATGTAATGTACCTGAAAGGCCCCGGGTGATGGGAACGACTCATCGTTTTCTTCGTTTCGTGGGTGGCAGTGGCTGGGAAGTTGTGGCTTTGGCTTTTAGCTTGCGATTTCGGGTGGCCCGTAGTTCTCTGGACGACGAGACCTCCATTGCTGGTTTGGGACAGCATAGTAGGATTGACCAACCAGGCTTGTACGTGGGCGATGTCACTTCTGATGATTGAAGTGTCGGACAACCTGGCATTGGCATGGGAGTAGTGGGTAAGGTATATATTGAGGTTGATGGTCGTGGTGGACTGTCTGTCCTTGTTTCTTCCTCCTCACTGCTGGAAGTCGGAGGCTAGGCGTCAGCATCGTCCTCCGACTCAGGTTTCTTTTAGTTCGTTGTTTGGTTCGTCCTCCTCTTCCTCATTGTTGACTGATTATTTTCTGCTGCCTTCATAGTAGTCCTAATTTTCCTTGCCGTACCATGGGTATTTTGATTCGTCCTCCTCCACGGTGCGTCTGAGTCTGGCAACGGCAGCTGTGCATGGCTCGACCCGACTGCTTCTTTCACGGCGACGTCTGATTCTGGCATCGGCGGCTGTGCTTGGCTCGACCTGGTGGCTTCTTCCATGGGGACGTCTGGTTGTGGCAATCCCAGCTGTGGTACGCTGGGACTTCCACTGAGTGACAAAAACTGGCAGCAAGTGAAGAGGGGTGGTGATGGTGGTGGTGGCGGTTGTGGTGACGGATCCAATTACTCGACTATTTTGTTTGCCACGGCAACATTTTCATCCACGGCCAATGGTTCCCATGACTCGAAGTCCCTGCATTGTCTTTTGGTCCTGGTGTGTTGGCTGACTTAACATTTCGTTTGTTGCATTTGACATTGCTAGCCTTCTCTTCCATGAATTGGTTGGTCCTCCTTAAGGTGAAATTTGCCGTCTCCTCGATAATTCCATGAAAAAATCCCACTCCTTGCTCCTCTTGTTGCATCTGCCGATGTAGCCCATTTGAGGTCGGTGAAACCTATCTTGTCTTGGTACTCGCTTAGCTTTTTGGTCCAAACCCGATGAAGTTGTCGACGAATCTTGCCGGTCCTAGACTTCTCTTCTAAGGGTAGCTGGAAAAGGCGTCCATAGGTTCCGCTGTAGCCGTCATCACGTCTGCATGCTTCTGGTCAAAGAAACAATTTGCATGCCGCAGGTAGGGCTTTATATATGGCTACGTGTGATCACTACACATTGCTTCTGCCCAAATGTATGCAAGATCGTGAAGTAGTTGCAAACCGACACGACCTTGTGCAATATTGTGCCACACCCGCAGAACCCGCATCTGGGTGCGGGATGTCTGTATGCGATTGCATGACACGATTGCATTACGTGAGTATATGAAGCATGTGGAAGCAGCACATGGTCTTGAAGGGCAATAGGCCGGAGATCGCCAGACATTGTAGGTGTTCATCCATTGTGTGGCTTTCGATAAAGTTGCATGCCAGTGAGGCAAACCTGTGTTTGGTATTGCAGAGTTGGAGGCAACACGGATAGCCTACGTCTTGCTGCACGACATGTGGGTTCCAGGCCAAAACCCAAAAAATGTAGAAAACAACATGGGAAAGCAGCGACAGGATGACTGTGGCATGAAAAATGGAATTTTCAAGGGAAAAGTCCATCGATAGACGTGTTATGGGGATTCCATTTTGCTGGACGTTCCCGAGTCAGTGTTGCCATATGGATAGAAAAAGGAACAGCAATTCTTAAGGTATAATCTTCCCCGAATATTTCCTGCCTCTAACTACAGGCTAAAAGATTTTCAAATTACAAAAAATTCAAGGATATGATCTATACTACTATCCATCAAATGGAAACAGCTTGAAGAGTGATAAATGTAATGACCGTTGAGTATTAACTAAATAGTGCACGAGAAGAGTTAAAAACCAAGCAGTGCAAAACCTCATTTACGAAACGGCGGTAAAACTAAACATATAATGCTAAATATATAATATACCAATCATAACTGCAAGCCAAGGGTGTCATTTTAAGAAACTGCAATAAAGAAGTTAATACTCAAATCTGAAGGAAAACATTCAATACATCTGACTGCAAACTGCGAAGTTAAAGAGCAGCAGAGCTAAGTCACCGAAAGAGAAGTGTAAGCTACATTAAGAAGAATAAATACTGTCGAACCATCAGATTATTTTGTGAATACTTTTGGTCATACAATAAATGGCTTGTTCCTGGCAACAAGGATCGGTCCACGAGTTCATGCACAAATATAGTATTTAATTTTCGAAAGATGTTTCTTTCTTGGTCACAACATTTAAAAAGGTAAACACAATAAAAATGTCACTCAATGGTGGCAGACTGCCCCAATTTTTATGCCATCTTGGCGTTTTCCAAGATGGCGCAAAAATTGGGGCCGTCTGTTACTTGAACTTGTGGACCTATCATTGTTGCCAGGAACAAACCATTTGTTGAATACTGTCATGTAATACATACCCAACATCATTTTGATTATTGCCCAAGTTTTAAGAAGATTTTTTCACATCCTTTAGAGAAGACGGACGGTCTGAAAAGTCAGACTTTCACCAGAATTGAACAATGTAATCGGTGGAGAGAAAGGCTTAGTTCCCTGCACAGGGATGACAAAGCTATAACTCATGTAACCCAGTTCTACTAAACAACACAATAAATCATGACAAAATAAAACTCATCTCTTGCAAAACTCTTATAATCAATACGTTTCTAGCATAACGTAAAACAAGGTATATTCAGCAGCAGGATATACATATTTATGTGCATATTATATCATTTGAATGGAATAGCAAATGACAGCTCATCGGTCTCCTCTGTCTCCATTTCCATACCTTAGCAGCAGAAACACTAAAGTAGTCATATCGTAAATTTAACATCTGTCGGCGAATTGAAAGGGAACATAGTTACGGTTATGCTGAAGTTAGGAGTGTATTTAAAACAAGCGAGCCTGAAAAATCGACTACTGCTATTTTATAAACTTGAATATGGAGCGAAGACGAAACGAATGACAAGCATTACGTATACGGCACAGAAATTATATTGAACGGAGAAGGGAAAACACCCATCACTTATTGCCAATCCAAATTTTTAAAGGGCTCCGAAATTATTTCAACCTTTACCAGAACCAACTTAAAGACCACAAAGGGTTAACACAATGACAAACCCGGATGGCATGAAATTTCAAATAGTCCTACACAGTTAGTAAAAATCGCTTATAATGTTCACTATGATAGCTGCCAATCATTAACTCAATTGGATTACCCCTGGTATAGTAGCTAAAAGTAAAGAAGACAACAGGTTCTACTGCAGTTAGCCAATGCAAACTGGAATTTATGAAGTAATGGTTAACCTTTAGTCACAGCATTTCCTAGGATTCCAGGTCAAGATCCTTAAGACTCTCCATAATAAAGCGTAATAAATAATCCAGAGATGCATTTGGTAAAAAAAAAAAACGTTTCGACTGATTCTTTACGTTTAATATCCTAAATAAGGTATGGAGACCAGACAGGTATAAGATATTCTAGCAGTTGGTGAAGAACACAATAAATACCCAAATTAACGTATCGCTGGCTTCGAATGAAATGGTTTCAGGCTCCTCACTTTCAAACCTTAAACAGATTGAAGATAGAGTGGTCAAGAAGAATATGCTAAATTATTGCGAATTAACGGAAATCCTTGACCGCTGTTTTGACCATCACTCCCCGTCAGTTTCAACCAGTCAGTGCATTGAGCTAAAGAATAAATAATAAACAAAAACGGAATGTTAAATGTTAAAGTAAGGGTCTAACAATCAAAACCAAGAAGGAACACGGACAAGCCTGAGTGTAAAGTTTTGTCAGTAAGAGGCTGTTAAGCTGTAAACCCTTACCACCTAGTGGTTAGGTTCATGACTTAGTAAGCTAATTTCGTAAATCCAACTTTGTAAATATAGTTCCAGCCTATTCAGACAGAATGCGTGCATGAACCGATGAAGCATGTTTTTTTGTTCTTGGAATATCGTTCCAAAACTTAAAGAACTTTTAGAACCCAATTTTCTTGTGAATTTAACTTGGCGTTTGACTTTTAATGGTGTAGAATTTTTGATTATCTTTGTACAAATTTCATACATTTAAGCAATTGATGACAACCAATAATGCTCTCCACTGCGAATACGTTTTCATGTTACCAAACTGACAAAAGATTTTCTACTTAAAGCAAAACAGTAAACGGACACCCCACTAATATTAGACTTTCTTAATGACTTAGTAAGCAAATTTTGTAAGCCCAACTTTATAATGCCTATTCAAATGGAACGTGCAACAAGTGTGCTTAGAATATCTTTAAAGAACTTTCAATAAATTTAGTTATTGTTTTTGTGCTGTTAACGACGAAAGCTGTTCTCTGGGTAGTAAGGGTATAATGCTTACCAGCCTCTTGCTCACAAAATTTCATACCTAGGCCCATACTGTTAGAGCTTGTTCGTGTCCCTTCTAGGTTCTGATTATTAGACCTTTACTCTTAACATTTAATTTCCGTTTTAGTATTCTCTACAGCCCTACCGGCTGAGAAGACTATTGCAACGACTTTGCCCGTCCGTCCGACCACCGCTTTTTTTCAATTTCGCAACGGTACCAGATATTGACGACCATTGTTGACAACGTTAGATTTAGTGTGAGAAGTTAGTTAAATAACATGACAAATTAAAACATCGTTACTTCCTTATTGTCGATTTAAAATCCTAAGGTAACACTCAATAAAAATAAATGGATTTTAGCATAGTTTAAAACAGTCTCGTCACATTGGTGCATGAATGAATAGGCCTACCATCGAACCAAATTCTCCATTAGGCCTATATCTGCTACTTACGAAATTCAAACTGCAATTTTAAAATAAGGCCTAAAAATAAAAAATAGGCCTAAAATCATGTTACCATGGCAACGTCAAGTTCCTACGAGTCGCTGTTGGCTTCATCAACAGCGTCTCTCTCGTCACTTCCCTACTACCACTGATCTATATAGGCTACGTTGCGCGTTATGTTGTAACACTGTAACTGTGTGCGTGTAGGCACACCGTGTTCCAAAAATGAATAGGCTTACTATACAAACCATATCTCCGTTAGCTGCTACTTACGAAATTAAAACTGCTGGTTAAAATTAGGCCTAAAAGCTGACAATTATGCCTAGGTCATAAAATAGGCCTAAAAGCTAACATATGTTTAACCGACAATTGTGATGACTAGTGCTTTTAGATTAGTATAATAGAGATAGCTAGCTGTTGTAGTGCATGATAGAGGTGTGCGCCTCAACATTGGTATTGGAGCAGCTTTTCAGAAGACCGGTGCGACTAGGCAGTCGCTGTAGCCGCTTGTTTGTTTATTAATGTGTTACTTTGAGAATTGCAGCTAAAGTATAAAACAGTGCAATTGACAGTATTACCTGCAACGAGAAAAACGCGCAATTCACCCAATCTAGAGACGGAGTGTATAACTTCCTTTTTCATTTTTCATTTTACGTTTTTAATTTTTTTGTTTAAAGTAAATTGGGCAATAATAAGCAAAAATTTGCACATTTTGTAGATCATACCCACTCTTATTAGCAGGAGAAAGTTTTGCACCTTTTGCCACTGCTTACAAACGACTATTGACTACACCAGCCTGCCTCACTATTTACAACTCGCATCTTTTGCAGCTGAAATTTCACTGACCCCAGAGAAGCAAGGAAGTATTGTTGTAACCTTTGTTATTACCATACTTTTGTGTTTTTCATTGTTGTAAAGTCGCCGTATAAATAACTTAACCGGAGAGTTTTAACAGTGGTAATAGCGCGCGTATGATAAGCTGAAAATGGACAGTTAAAACAATGACTACCGCGAGCGATAAGTGGAAAATGTATACTTTTGAGCAATACCACGAGCGATAAGTTGAAAATGTATACTTATTCCAACAATACCACGAGCAGATAAGTGAAAAGTGGACACTTTGGGATGGAAAGGACGATGCTGTCGTGTCTTTGAGGATGATTGAATGTTGGTGACCATAGAAATGAAACTAGATTGAGAAAATATAAACAAACACCCATCGCAGCAACCAGCTATTCACAAAACTTACTACGAATAAGAAATGCGCACAATGAACAGAAATGAAACTGCATTGAGAAATTATAAACAAACACCCATCATAGCAACCGGCTTTTCACAAAACGTTACTATGAATAACAAATGGGCGCATTGAACAGAAATGAAACTGCGTTGAGAAAATGTAAACAAACACCCGTCGTAGCATCCAGGGAAATTTTTGCGTCTAAATGGTCGCACACTGG